>ARYC01000889.1:0-121530 GCA_000711775.1 Oxytricha trifallax | reverse complement strand
ATAGAATTTTACTATAAGGTTTGAGTTGATCTAAAGTTATCACAAAATGAAAATGACCAGAGCACCTTCATTCTAAATAGAAAATCCTTTAAACTCTACACTCTTTCTATTCATTGTGCGATTAAGCTTTTAGTGGAATTGAAACTCAATTTTCATATTGAGATCTTTGAGAAACTTGAAGGAGAACTTTTCATAGAATTTGACTATAAGGTTAGAGTTGATCTAAAGTTACCACAAAATGAAAATGACTAGAGCACCTTCATTCTAAATAGATAATCCTTTAAACTCTACACTCTTTCTATTCCATTGTGCGATTAAGCTTTTAGTGGAATTGAAACTCAATTTGCATATTGAGATCTTTGAGAAACTTGAAGGAGAACCTTTCATAGAATTTGACTAAAAGGTTAGAGTTGATATAAAGTTATCACAAAATGAAAATGACCAGAGCACCTTTATTCTAAATAGATAATCCTTTAAACTGTACACTCTTTCTATTCATTGTGCGATTAAGCTTTTAGTGGAATTGAAACTCAATTTGCATATTGAAGATCTTTGAGAAACTTGAAGGAGAACCTTTCATAGAATTTTACTATAAGGTTTGAGTTGATATAAAGTTATCACAAAATGAAAATGACCAGAGCACCTTCATTCTAAATAGAAAATCCTTTAAACTCTACACTCTTTCTATTATTTAAACCCCAAAACCCCTTAGTGAGGTTTATAAGTGCTTTGATTTGTAGGGTATAGTTGGGGTCTCATTGGGGTTAGTAGAGAAATTAGGCCAATTTGCAAAATGAGATATAAAAATTAGCTAAATTTAGGGTCTATTTATGATGAGTAATATTTAGATTTACTGCTTAAGCTTAGGTATGGTACAAGTATTAATATAGACTAAGTCAAACCAGTGTTGAATTATACAGCCATAGCAAGACTGCTACACAAGAGTGCCCCAACTGTTAGGTATCATTGCTTGTTAGCTGTTTAACATTATAACTCAGGCTCTTGAAAACATCCCGCAAGAAGATAAAAGTTCTCACAGGTCCATATTGACTATCTCTGTGACTCTAAGACATTAAAGTATTGGGCTCACTTTCCTCTTGACTAACGAGCTGTCATGTTTCATCGCAAGTTTCCAGACATGCGTATCTCTCCTTAGACTATAGCCAATATTTATAGACGAAACGGTATTACTTTCAAGACTGTCAGCAGAGTTAAGAGAGTGATTGATTTTACAGTGCCATTTTATAGTACTAATTTAAACTATATATATGATTAAATGCAGAGAGCTATTGATAATAACATCAAGTTCATACATGCAGATGAAGCTGTGTTTACGTTCAACACTTTTATCAATAAGCCATGGTACAAGAAGTATGATAACATAGAAGTTTATGACTAAAAAGTAAAGGTAGTCACTCATGCAATTTTAGCTGGTATAAGTGAAAATTCAGGCTTAGAGAGTTATGTGATTCACCCTCGCTCTATTAAGCGAGAGTAGTATATAGAGATCCTACATAAGCTCAGAGAGAAGTATAGCAACCAAGAGATCATCCTGTTTGTTGATAACCTATCAGTTCATAAGACTAAGGAGTCTAAGAAAGCTTATGAAGAGTTAAACATAACTCCTATATACAACGTTCCTTACAGCCCTTAATTTAATGGAATAGAATTCTACTGGAGTTAAATAAAGACTCACTACAAGAAGCTTCTGCTGTATCATCTTATGCATGACTTGCCCCTCGATACAGTAGACTTGATTCAAAGCTGCTGTAAGAGAGTGAGCGTAGATAAGACAACAATTTGTGCAAGAAAGGGAAGAATGAATGTTTATAAATAAGTTTTAGATTTAAACGAATGAATATATTCACATATTAAACTGGCCCATAAATGGGTTTGGCTTCTCTTTCTTCTCCTCTTCTTATGGCTTGATTGGGCCCATATTTCTTCTCTTTGTGCCAGCTCCTGCATCTATGTTCATTTCATCTGGCTTTTAAAGATCTTTATAAAGTCTCTTGCTCACTTCATGAATTTTCTGTGACTTTCTCTCTCTATGAACCTTAGCATGCTCTTTCATAAGATATATACCAGTGCCAGATTTTCCTACAAGTTATATGTCAAAGCTTACTTGAAAGATAAGGATGCTTCTTAAGTTCCTCTAGCCAAGCTGAGCTTATAAGAATGCCTTGCTTCTTCTAGTCTTCAGGAGAAATAGAATATCGTTTCTTATGTGCTTTTTCAATAATTTCTCTGAGATAATCCTCTTTTATTGTACCAAGAACACCAAAGAAGTAGTTCCTCTCTGGGAGTTTATTAGAGAGTTGTTTCTTGGTAGGAAGATAAACTACCACTTCCTCATCTTACATGGCATCCTCATAAAGATTAGTGACTGGGAAATCTCAGGGTAGTTCGGAATTTCTATTAGTTTAATCTCTTTATTTTTAAAAGCTTTCTTCTCCTCACATAGTATTGCTTTTAAGAATGAAATTTTGGTACCTTCCATCGTTGGAAGGAATAAACCAACTGTATAATATGTTAAAAGTCATATATTTATCTTACCATGTAAAGTTAGGTATCGATAGAGATCTTCTTTACTTCTGAATCTTGAGATCATTTCTTGAGCCTCGACTCTTTTCATTTGATCATTGAGTGATTCCATCTTTGTTCCTCTTCCTATTAATGAATTTCAAATTATAATTTATAGACTTCTGGATCCTATTCTTTAAATTCTTACTATTAAATATGGGGATCTTATAGGAGGTCAACCCTGCAAAGATACGTGGAGAAAGTTTGCAGAAGCTGTAACAAACTGCCTAGATGGAGCTCCATTTTAATCAATTTAGTTCCATTAAATTAGTACTAAATTTGTTTTAATTTAATTAGTACTGGTACTAAATTCGTTTAATTTTAATTGGTACCAATTTAATAGTACCAAAACTTAATTAGTACCTAGTTTTAAACTAATGAGGTTTTAATGGAAAAGTTCCAATATGGTTCAAAACCTAATTAGTACCAGTACCAACCTGAATTTTAGCAATGTTGGTACCAAAATTAAAAAAATTAAGCATGAAATTAGAAAAATTATAGTAATAAACTAAGTATAAATATGATATCTAACTCTTCAATATCAACCATTTATTGTTGCAGTTCTAACTCCTATACAGACTAACTATAACTAGAGAGGCTATTAAAGCTTTATAATAGAAATTTAAATTTGAATTTAAACATGGCGGCTAACTTAAATCGTAAAGCAGTTTCTCTTGGAGCAGGATAATCATAGCTTAACTTTGGCTCAACTTAAAAGCCTGAAATTATTTATGTTGAGAGGGAGGTAGAGCTTAGAGCTCTTGAGTTTGAAGCAGAGGTTTTTATCATAGAAATTATAAACCAGAGGGAGAAGACAGATATAGGAGTTTAAACTCAAATTGATTATATTGAGGAAGAAAAAGAACAGATACCAGTTGAAAAAATAAAAACATTTTAAAGTTAAGAGTGCTAGAATTTTTTCTCAACTGAATAAAGCTTGAAAAGGCATTAAAAAGAGATACATTCTGGAAAGCCTAAGGTGTATTTCAAGCACGATTAGGTAGATGGCAGGTATTAGTGCACAACATGCATGAAGTCATATACTCACTCAGCTAAAGTTAAAAGGCATATGCAAAAGCATCACCTTAGTGAGTTCTTGATTTATGATGTAGATACTCAAAAACTAGTACCAGCAAAGAGAAAATCAAATACTCTTGAGTCTCAGAGAGAATAGCAGGAAAGGCTCAAGAAGCAGAAACGATTTGAAACAATGAATCAACCTGCAGGAAATATCTTTTTAGCATGTTTCTAAGAGAGAGTTATGTATATTCCTGCATTGAATGCAGTTGATCTTAGCAGTTCCATTGAAAATTATTTGAATATAAGCGTGCCTAACAAAGTAAAGCTCATTGTGGTTGATGAGTATGCATATAAGGTTTACCCTTTCAGTTATCTATTTAAGAATGAGCAGTACCAGAATGAATTCGCTAACGAATATATGGTTTTAAGAGAAGCACAGAGAAGAGACTGCAATAATTTGCTAAAGTTAGATGGGGTTATTTTAGGCTTTGGTTTCATCGCACTTAGACTAAAGAAATTTGAAATGACTCTTCGAGACTATTTATATCATAACAGATACCCAAATGATTTGAATGATATTCTATCAGATATGATAAAGGGTGTCAAAGAGTTGCATGAACTTGGATATGTTCATAGAGATTTGAAGCCTGAAAATGTTATGTTGAACATATGCCCTTTAGAAGTAGTTGTCATCGATTTTAATAGAGCATTACGGTAAGAAAATATAACCTTATCTAAGGTTCTTGGAACCCCTGGATACTTTCCAATCAGAGAGAAGTGGACCAATGGTTCAGTATAATGGGATGTATGGGCAGTTGCTGCTATTATATTAGAGAGCGATATGGAAAGTATGTCTTACTTTGGCACAAAGCATGAAAAATAATCAATTAGCTTAGCTTAGAAACATATAAAGTAGGAAGATGTAAGCGAAGAAATTAGAAATTTAGTAGAGATGATAATAGTAAGAGCTCCTCACTATCCTAGATAATAATTAGACGACATGCTTGAACCACTAAAGACAGCAAGATTCAAGAGATATAACAAAGACAAGCAAATTAAATTCATTTGAGATAAATCACCTAATAATCATTAAATTTACATTAAATTCATATCACTCCTACATTTTCTCTACTAACCACAATAAGACCCCAACTATATACCCTACAAATCAAAGCACTTATAAATCTCACTAAGGGGTTTTGGGGTTTTGAATGGAGGTCATGTCATAGTCATTGTCCATATAGTTAAAGTCATTGTCCATATAGTTAAAGTCATTGTCCAAATAGTTAAAGTCATTGTCCATATAGTTAAAGTCATTATTCATATAGTTAAAGTCATTGTCCATATAGTTAAAGTCATTGTTCATATAGTTAAAGTCACTGTTCATATAGTTAAAGTCATTGTCCATATAGTTAAAGTCATTATTCATATAGTTAAAGTCATTGTTCATATAGTTAAAGTCATTGTTCATATTGTTAAAGTCATTGTTCATATAGTTAAAGTCATTTTCTTATAAATAATAAAACCCTAATAAAATTTTGTACCGTTTCAGCCAAAAATAGTCCAAATTTATTTAATTATATATTAAATCTTTGTTAATTAAAGCCAAAAAAATGACTAATTTTCATATATAAAAAATTAGCAATGAATTTTAAAAAAAACTTGAAATTTTATGATTTTTTCATTAAAAAATGACAAATTTGGCATCGGTTTTTGGCGTTTCTCGATACGAAACGCATACTTTTTGACATTTTAGAAAAATTTCAAACTGCTCTCCGAAATTTCTCGACCAACCAGTCTTGTTTATTACGGAACGCTGATCACGAATACGCCATTACAATCCAATTTTGGACACGGGATGACCACGAACAAGGCTGGAGAAGATTTGGTGTTATTCAAATCGATGAGTTAATAGGCTTAAAATAGGGTCGCTGTTACCACCACTCTACTAGCTTTAAAAGTATGTGCGATTAAAGCCACATATCTACAGGTAAATTTCTCGACTCACCTTTTGCAACCAAGTTTTTTGCTCAATTTTCAATTTATTCAATAATGCCAATAAATGACTTCTTTCAGGAATGCTAATCTAATGATTATTTTAAATGTCCTCAAAATAGGGTCACTGATACCACCACTCTACTAGCTTTAAAAGTATGTGCGATTAAAGCCACATATCTGCAGGTAAATTTCTCGACTCTCCTTTTTGATTTGAAAATCTCATTTTTAACAATTCTCGACAATTTGTTATATCTAAGACATTTTTGATTTTGATATTACCGATGAGACTGAGAAGAACTATAATATTAAGAAGAATTTTAAGATCAAGGAATTTTTTCACGATTATTAAAGTAAGTTTTTTTATTCAAATAAATTTACATTTACTATTGTTGTAGTAGTAGTTGTTTATTGATTATCATCAAATTTCACTTTACATATCACTGTTTAATACTTTATTTAAATTATCAATCTAATCTTGACGTATACGTATTTGTTAGAGTTGTCGTTGCATATCCGTTTTTTTGCAGTCATGATAAAGGAATCTCCGCAAAACCAATCTCGCTATCACCTAACTTCTTCTTTAGTCTAGATAAAAATTTCAGCAGGCTATAACCCAGGTACAGAGCTCGTAGAATTTGATTGAGTGACAGAAGCTGTAGAAAAACACTTACCTTTACCACAGCTGCTGGGAAAGAAATGTAATCCCTGTCCTTTCGCTGTTTCGCTGTGGTAGCTTAAGTACCCTAACCCGGTGTGAGAGAAAAATTCTGATCGTTTGCTTTAATAGTTTTCGTTTTCCCACTTTTGAAGCAAGAGCGTACTTTCATCCTGCACCCTATTACCTAGGAAACTGAACTCAAGCCAGGTACTTCATCTATACAGAGAAATCTTAGGATCCAGCCCACTCAAAGAGTGAATTGCTGGCGGGCATTAGTGAAGTTGAAAGCTCTGTTAGAAAGTCCTGAGTGAGATTGTTACCTCACCTAGCAACTAATTTTCTTATTTAATAATAATTCTTGCTATAATTCACTAAATATAAACTACAGTAGAATATCAACAACAGCTACTCAACAAGCTAGTTATTGATTAGTTTATAATACAATCCTAGTTTAAATATACCTGTTAAAAATATAACCATTCTTCATTAATGAGTTTTACAGAAGTTATAAATATAATAAATCAATGAAACCTATTAATTCTTAAATTATTCTAATTATAATAACATTTAAAAAATTAAACAGATAACCTTTTCATACTAACTCAATGATTAATTAACATTAAGACTTCTATTATCAATAACATCACTATTTAATATGAATTTAATATATAACTCGTCATTAGCAAATCTTTTTAATGCTGAATCAACCTGGTGCTTTGACAAAGGTCTACGATTTTGTGTTGTTTCTCAGGTATTAATCTCCAAATCCAAATCAATACTCGCCTGTGTACCTAAGCTTCAAATTAATTTATGATTTTTCTTATATTCCTTGTTTTATAAAACAATAGATTTGTAGACTTTAAAGCTCGTAATCTTAGCCAGATACACATATTTGAAGCATGAACGCCGAGCTATCTCATGACAATATTAATTTCCCAACGAATTAAGGCACATTACAAGGTCAAGCAGAAATGACTCTTGCAGAAAATGCGTGATGTTCCATAGTAAGTTCACAGATATAAGAATTTTTCCCACAAAACCTTTTTGAATTTAAAAAGAAAAAGGAATAAAGCGGTTGTAGGTCTGTAAATGGGCTCATTTTAGAAACTTAAGAAACATGAGCTTTTTGTATTGATGAAAAACCTAGCTTAGCTAATGCACTTCAAGAAGGAAAGAAAATAGATTTCGTTGATGAGATGATATTCAATTACTCAACTTATCTAAAGCAAGATTAAAGCAATCTGCATCGGAGTCATATTGTGAAAGATTAACAACAATTCATGAAAAGTATAACATTAGTTGGAAGGTATTCTCTTGAGGGTGATTTGGAATTATACTACAACTATGAAAGAACAGTTGACATTGAAAACTTCAATGATTTTATCATGGGATTGCATGATTTAAACATCACAAATAAGCTAGCTTGCAGTCATTCTTGAAAATTTATGAGTACATTTAGTAAATATTCATAAATTTGACAAGTTTAATATTAATAATCAAGAATATATAATTATTTTTAATAATAAAATAAGATTAATTAGATTGCAGAGCTAACTCAAATTGATTTTATTTTGTGTTAGTTCTTATTTTCATATTTACTAATATTATAAATAAATATACTTTCATTTATTTTACTAATTTTAATATGTTTCCTGATAAATGTTAGTCAAATATTAATTTCTTATTTGTAAAAGTTATACTTATGATTAGATAGTTATTTATTATACAATATTATAAGTTTCTTTCTTGAAAGTGGACATATTTTTAATTAAATTGGTAGTTCATATAATACTCAAATAAATTACACCTATATAATATACATACAAGCAATATTGTTACTAAATATAAATATAACATAAATATTATATAAAAATATATATATCTATTTTTGATTATTTAATATTCTCTGGAAAATCCATATAATTATACTGATCACACCAAAAAGATCAAAACGTTGAATGAAGAGATTGGCATCATTTTTGTCATTTTATCAATTTAGTCTACCTTACTCTCCTCAATATAACTCTTTTGAATTATTATACTGTACTCAAGAACTAGTTAAAGTGAATGAAGTTGAAGATTGTTGGACAAGACCAGTAATTTGATGCCTAAAGTGCCTTGAAGTAAGCATTCTGTAGTACTGATTATGATATTATAAGAGAAATATACTAGAAAAAATTGAAAAGATTATATTTGTGATGTTTATATAAAAATTATGTTATTAAAACTCAAATGTTTAATCTAATAGCGTTATTGTTCATCATGACAGTATCAGTTTATACCAGCTGAGGCATGCTCTATTCCCCAGAACTGCTTTAGTAACAAAACTTTCGGAGGCGACTGCTTAAGTTCCTGGCCTTCATTAGCTTAAGCTTTCAAGATCTGTATAGTGTAGGGTAGGGTAAGATGCTTGAGATAAAGGGATATCTGGCTAACTGTGAGAACTAATAATCAGATATGAGAATGAAACCGTTCTTTTATCATTAAACATCCATGCTATTCTTGCTTCACCTTGACTTGTTGATAATGGATGAGCGATACTCTAACTAAATCGTATAGAGAATATTGAAGAAGTTTTGTCTGTCAATAAGTTTGGATTTCTCTGACATATCTAGTAGGTAGATGCTCAACTGTAGATCGTAACATACTTGTAAATACACCATTCTCACAGAGAGTTTATCATTCTTTGGCACTTTCACCATCTCTATCTAATCCATTTTCAAAAGTCTCTTGTCTCTATTGAAAATTAATTTCAAATATTCTTTATTATCTCCAAAGATTAGTGGCATGTAGGATCCCACTATAAAGTATTATGAACTAACAAATTGCTAATCTCAATTAGACAAGAGTAAATATTGAGCTTAGACTTGAATATCTCCCCTAGTTCGTGAGGAGTGATCTTTAAGATGCTGTCATCAGCGTGGCTTTCATTCATTTCAAATAGGTTGAATGATTTTTTAATGAAATTTATCTCCATATATTATAATAACTTTCGCTTATTAATAATAATATACTAATATTCACTATATTTATAAGAAAAAATAGCTTATTTAATCGTATTGATGCTTTTAAATGCGGAAACATCTTAGGCAGTATCGATTTACAAAAATGTTGGGATGATAAGTGATAATTTTTGAGTCAGTAAATCTTTGTGTTTTTTTGCTATTTTTTGAGACATTTTGAGATTTTTGTAGAAGAAAATATGTTATCGTATTTTGATTGATCACGCCCATTTAGCATTATTCTTAATTTTAATGATGTTATATTTATGAATAAATGTGATACAAATTACAATTTACTAAATTAAAAAATTTATATAGATCCATAAATTCAAAATGAGCTACTCTCAAAACTCAATGAACGATAGCGATGATTCACGTTTCAGTTCCAAGCCTTCATTGACTAGATCTCTTCAATCATATAAAACAAAATCATATCCGAACCTTTACAAATGGAACAAAAAATGGCAAGGTAAAGATAATGAAAGTAAAACCTTCAAGGCTAATACTGATCTAAATAAATATTATGACCAAGCAAATGCCAAAGTGCCATACTCAAAGGGGAAGATGACTCCAAGCCTAATTACCAATTACCACCAGAATACTTACAAAGATATTCAAGAACATCCTAAGTTATCAGAATATCCTCTGAAAGACCTAATTTGCTGTCTGATTAAAAACAACATCCAAGTTAAGAGTTATAATCTTTTATTAACCTTTTCTGGCACAAAGACTAAGGAAGACTCGTTACCAGTAAAGAGGATCAGACAGAGTATTTCCAGCAAAGATCCAAAAGAACTGTCAAAAATAAAGAGTCAGGACACCTCGAATGATGGTCCTAGGCTAGGCATCCAACCTAAGAATGACATTCCATCTCTCATTTTCTAATTAAAATCTATATTATTATTAATATTTATAAGTTATGTAAATTTCATGTCCGCTACAAGTAGGTAACGCGTTACATTTTTAATATTATTAAGTAGTAAACGCATATAAATAGTATTTTAAATTAAAACAATCATATTATTCATTTAAGTATATTTAATAATTATATTGTGATTATTTAATTAGTATTTACCACTAATGAATTATTAAGAGATTATTACTTTACTTAAACTCAAGAAGTTAATATTTAATAAACAATAACAAATTTTTTTATATGATATTGACTTACTAAATATTTAAAGTTCTTTATAGAATTAAGAAATTTAATAGTATAAAAAGATAATTATTTATAGGGTTTATTTTAATGTATTTTTGTGGATATAATTAATTTGTTAAAATAGTTAAGGAATCCTCATTTCATTCATACTTTTAAAGGTTTATAAAAAACTAAATAGAATTAATAAAATTAATATGAAGATTAGAATCCTTAGTTTATATAAAATAATTCAAATTTATCTAGTAATCACATATTATATATAAATATAAAATATTTATAATTAAACATTATAAGAAATTTATTAAATAATTAAATAATTAATGTCCCTATAATTAATCTAAGCATCAAGCCACGAAGTATAAAATCATGCAAAATACAGCTTTCTAAGTTTTAGAAATACATTATATTTTATTGTTTTGCTTTTATATTTGTAGTATTATAAATTATGGATGTCTAAACTTAACTTTTATGATCTTTTCATTTTGATTCAATTTTAGAGATTGCTCAGCTCTCAGTCTTCCTTATTATAAACTTCTAAGAACTTCGTGATGAATTTTAACTTAATATTAACTAAAAGTTGTATCAGTCATTTATATTGATCAGGAGTTTTTATAGCAATTGTGCTCTAACTCAAGCATTAAAAAAGATTCACATAATTGAGTTGTTTAAAATTCGAGAGATCTGAAGCATAGAGAAAGAACTAAAATTATATTCGCAAAATTTTAAATCTAAAGATTTCACTTGACCTCAGCATCGATAATTAAAGAGCTGACATAAGAAGGTTAAACTCTGATATACACTCTCTACCTAAAATTGATGGATTCTGTTGATATTAAAGCATTTATGAATGAGAGAAGAGAAAATCTTATGTGTTATGGAATCATTCATAAACAGACATCTAAAGAATACAAACAAGTGAATGATCATTGGTATTGTCAGCCTCTTATTATATTTTAACAACTATTAAGTCCTTTTCCTCACCTGAGAGCAATGACACTGTTTAACAATTCCTAAATAAGAGTGAGTTCAATGATAAAGAGGCATCGATGATAGTCTAAAGTAAAGAAAACTTCCTCTTCAGTGAATTTATTCCAACAATAAAGTAAATAAAAAATTATGCAGAGAGGATTTGATCACGATTATTTCGATATCAAAAGTAAAGGAGGACCAGTGAAATAAAATAAATGAGCTTATAGAACTTACTTACAGAGAAGTTATACTCTTAAAAATGCTTGCTGTGTGAGACCACATAAATTTTCAACTGAAGCAATTAGTTGGAGTACTTAAATATGCCAAATACTATGAACTTAGTTCATAGGAGTAGTTATTTTATTTAGATGAAGCCTTGAGAATGCGAGAAATTTGCAGATGAAATAATCTGCCTAAAATTAAAGAGACTCTTCTAAGATTAATGGTAATATTCAAGAGAACTGGGAGGAGTCTAAATAATCTTAAATCTTAGAATAAAAGGTTTTCCGAGAAAATATCATCAGAATGTTCTCAATAATTGGAGGAAAACTGCCTAGATTACAAGCATTTAATTTTATCAGTCCACAAGACCTACTATAATTTTGAACCACTAGCATAATAATATTTTAAATATGGATGCCTACAAAATCTGGCAAGACTTGGGTTCAAGGACTTCTGGCATGTTACTGGATTCAATAGAGGCAATAGGTTGTTATTGTAGTTCCAAACCAGATCCTAAAATTGCAGACATAGAGTATCTATAACTATTAGGCATTTAGTTGAAAATAGAAACCATTGATAATTTTTACAAAGCCAAAAGCCATTATGGCTATATTGATAATAGATAGGTTTGATCACATTACTTAAGCAGCTCTTTCACCTTTACGATTGCAAATTGTACTGGATTTTGGATGTAAGATTGGCTAAGTCCTTAGAGTTCAGTGTTCACTTGTAATTAAGGTATTTTAGAGTGTTCCCGCAAGTTTATATTTAGCCAAAGGTATTGAAATTCAAGAGTGAATAAAAAATCTTGAATAACTTGGCTTAAGATTAATGAGAAAACATTATCGTCTGCTCAAGTGAAGAAGTAAGTATCTTAAAACTTTAGAACGAGAACGAGGCCATACTGTGCCCTTCATTATCTTCTGCAATTTGAGTAATTTTGAATATTAAAGTATACGATCATTAATAATCAAAATCTTAGACAAATTATAATTATATTTTTTAAACAAATAATTGACGAGCTATCTTGAAATTTTTATATTTAAATTAGCTAAATATTTCAACTTAATTTTATTGAAATAGTTATTTAGTAAAGATACAAAGCTAATAATAATTAATGTTAAAAGCATAGTTCATTTTGGATAAATAATGTTTATTCACACATTCTATTTTCATAAACATATTAAGTTAAATTTATATATGAATTTAAAAATATGATTGATGATTTTTAGCAAATTAAGAAAGACCTTATATTATGGCCTATAATCACAACTTAAATCATTCTAGAAGAATTTAAAATATATTATACCAGTATTCTGTCTAAATAGCAACAAAATTAATGTTTTGAGAAACATTGTTGAACAGATTGGATCGCTTAAAGTGACAGTGAGCATCTCTTAATCCACTCTAGAGGTTATTCAATCTTGGCAGAATGGAGTTTTAATCCCTTGCCTAGATGAAAGCTACGGTTAAAACTAGGTCTAGAGTGGATGATTAAGTGCTTATTGCGTGTGACATCCATTTTTAGGGCTAACATCTGTAAATAAGAGGTAGGAACTCAAGGATGCCCTGCAATCAAGGTATTTTCCGGTATCAAACTTACTTAGGTAGCAAATTATGCACAAGATGATTCTATTATCAATCGAAAAACTTGACAAGTTAGAATTACTGGTGGCACTGGTCTATAAAAAGTGGTTTAGTAAGGTGCTGCAAGAAACAATATCTGATGATTAGAAGGAGAATGATGCCATGGTAAGACAACTGAAAACAACTTATAGGGGCATGTGCATACAAAAGACTGGCGGATAACATGAAGGTGTGAAAGGTGAAATATAAGATACAAATATTATAATCTGTGTATTATAAAGTGCAAATGTTTATCAAAAATTGAATTAACCACCAAATTCTGTATAATTTTTACTAAATTATATAAATGTCAAAGATTTTATAGTATCTGTAAGAGGAAAATAGATAAACATAATAAGAATAATATAAGAATAAGCATACTGAATGATTTACTTAATGAAAAATAGAAGTAAAAAATTATTATATTTAATATTTATTAAAGAATGAAATATTTCAAACCATCAATTAATGATAAATGTATCAAACATTAAATAATTAATTCAGCATAATACATGATTATAAATTAAAAGATATTAAAAATAAAGTAAAAGATGTAACTGTATAGGTAAATTTAACTAAAGGATAAAATACAATTATATTCATAATTCAATAGATTAAATTGCAATGATAATTGACACTAGGATTAATTTTGGTTTGGATTAATATAATGAAATGCAAATAATTTATTTTAAGATCAGAATAATAATGTAATAATATTTAGATTTATCGTGAACCTCATCTTAAATCAAAACCCCAAAACCCCTTAGTGAGGTTTATAAGTGCTTTGATTAGTAGGGTAAAGTTGGGGTATTATTAGGGTTAGTAGAGAAAACGCAAGTTTAATGAGACTTTAATATGTATTTAATGAGTATTAGTTTAATTATATCACACGAATTTTACTTGCTTGTCTTTGTTGTATCTCTTGAATCTCGCTTTCTTTAGTGGTTCGAGCATATCGTCTAAGGATTGTCTTGGATATGCTGGAGCTCTTACTATTATCTTCTCTACAATCTTCTTTATTTCTTAGCATACATCATCTTGTTTTATGTGCTTCTCAGCTAGATTTATTGATTATTTTTCATATTTTGTATTAATGTAAGTCATGCTTTCCATATCGCACTCAAAAATTATTGCAGCTACTGCCCAAACATCCCACTAAATAGAGCCATTAGTCCATTTCTCTCTGATTGGGAAGTAACCTGGAGTACCAAGAACCTTTGCTAAGGTTACAATCTCTTATCTTAAGGCTCTATTAAAATCGATTACAACTACTTCTAAAGGGCAAAGATTTAGCATAACATTTTCAGGCTTCAAATCTCTATGAACTTATCCAAGCTCGTGAAGTTCCTTAACACCCTTTATCATATTAGATAGAATATCATTCAAGTCATCTGGGTATCTGTTTTAATATAGATAATCTCGGAGAGTCATTTCAAACTTTTTTAGCCTTAGTGCGATGAAACCAAACCCTAAAATAACACCATCTAGCTTGAGCAAATTCTTGCAATCTTTTTTCTAAGCCTCTCTAAGTACAATATATTCGTTAGCAAACTCATTTTGATACTGCTCGTTTTTAAGGAGATAGCTGAAAGGATATACCTTGTAGGCATAGTCATCAACCACTATGAGTTTTGCTTTAGCAGGTACGTTTATATGTAAGTAGTTTTCAATACAACTGCTAAGGTCTACTGCATTTAGTGCAGGAATATACATGGCTCTCTCTTAAAAGCATGCTAAAAAGACATTACCAGCAGGTTGATTCATTAATTCTATTCGCTTCTGCCTCTTGAGCTTCTCCTGTTGTTCTTTTTAAGTCTCAAGATTATTAGATTTTCTTTTAGCGGGCACTAATTTCTAAGTCTCTTTATCTTAAATCAAGAACTCACTTAGGTGATGCTTCTGCATATGTTTCTTAACTTTAGCTGAGTGAGTATAAGACTTCTCACAAGTCGTGCACTAGTACCTGCCATCGACCTTATCATGCTTAAAATACACCTTAGCTTTCCCAGAGTGAACCTCTTTCATATGTCTCTTCAAACTGGAATCAGTAGAGAAAAGATTTTAGCAGTCTTAGCATTCAAAAGTTTTAATCCTTTAAATCTGAAGCTGTTCCTTTTCTTCCTCAACATCTTTTATTATTGTTTAAACTTCTATTTCAGCTTTCTGTTTCATGTTTTAAACCTATATAATAAAAACTTGTGCTTCAAATTCAAGAGCTCTAAGCTCTGCCTCCCTCTCAATATATATAACTTCTTGTTTCTTGGTTGAACCAAAGTTAAGCATTGATTGACCTGCTCCTAAAAGTGCCGCTCTACGATTTAAGTTGACCGCCATGTTTAAATTCAAATTTAAATTTCTATTATAAAGCTCTTAAAGCCTCTATAGCTATAGCTGGACTATATAGGAGTTGCTACAGCATTAATGATGGTTTGATCTCAGCTCTAAGACTTCATATTTATACTCAGTTTATAACTATAATTTTTGTTATTTTGCACTTAATAATTTTGATTCTGGTACCAACTCAGATAAAGTTCAGGTTGGTACTGGTACCAATTAAGTTTTGAACCAGATTGGAACTTTTCCATTAAAACCTCACTGGATTAAAACTAGGTACTAATTAAGTTTTGGTACTATTAAATTGGTACGAATTAAACTTAAACGAATTTAGTACCGGTACTATTAAATTTAAACAAATTTAGTACTAATTTAATGGAACTAAATTGATAAAAATGGAGCTCCATCTCTGAAGTTTGTTACAGCTTCTGCGAGCCTTCTCCACGTATCTTTACAGGTTTGACCTCCTATAAGATGCCCATATTTAATAGTAAGATTTTAAAGGATAGGATCCAGAAGTCTATAAATTAAAACTTGAAATTCATTAATAGGAAGAGGAACAAAGATGGAATCATTCAATGACCAAATGAAAAGGGTTGAGGCTCAAGAAATGATATCAAGATTCAGAAGCAAGGAGGATCTCTATCGATACCTTACTTAGCATGGTAAAATAAATTGATGTTAATCAACGATGTATACAGTTGGTCTATTCCTTCCAACGATGGAAGGTACTATAATATCATTCTTAAAAGCAATACTCTGCGAGGAGAAGAAAGCTTTTAAAAACATAGAAATCAAACTGATTGAAATACCTAACTACCCAGAGATTTCAGTCACAAATCTCTACGAGGATGCAATGAAAGATGATGAAGTGGTTATTTACCTTCCTAGCAAGAAGCAACTCTCAAATAAATTGCCTGTAAGAAACTTCTTCTTTGGTGTTCTTGGTACAATCAAAGAGGATTATTTGAGAGAAATTATAGAAGAAGCTCATAAGAAACGCTACTCTATTTCTCCTGAAGATTAAAAGAAGCAAGGAATACTAATAAGCGAGACGTGGCTAGCAGAGCTTAAGAAGCATCTTTATCTCTCTAGTAAGCTTTGATTTATAACTTTTTAGGGAAACCTGGAACTGGTATATTTCTAATGAAAGAGAATGCAAAGGTTCACAGAGAGAGAAAGTCTCAAACCATTCATTAAGTTAGCAAGAGACTTTATAATGAAGTTTAAAAGTCTGATGAAATGAACATTGATGCTGGTGCTGGTACAAAGAGAAGAAACATGGGTCCTAGTAAAGCACCAGAGGAAGAAAAGAAAGAGAAGCCGAATCCATTTAAGAGTTCGTTTGATATGTGAAATAATTCATTCGTTTAAGTCTAACACTTATTAATAAACATTCATTCTTCCTTTCCTTGCACATATCGTAGTCTAGTCTTTACCCACTCTCTTGCAACTACTCTGTATTAAGTCTACTGTGTCGATTTGTAGATCATGCATTAGGTGATACAGCAAGAGTTTCTTGTAGTGAGTCTTAATCTAACTCCAATAGAATTCGATTCCATTAAATTGAGGACTGTAAGGAACGTTATACACAGGAGTTATCTTTAATTCTTCATAAGCTTTCTTTGATTCCTTAGTCTTATGAACTGAGAGGTTATCAACAAACAGGATGATCTCTTGATCGTTGTACTTATCTCTTAGCTTATGTAAGAACTCTATATACTGCTCTCGCTTAATAGAGCGAGGATGTATAACATAAGTTTCTAAGCCTGAATCTTCACTGATACCAGCTAAAATTGCGTGAGTGACAACCATAACCTTTTAGTCATACACTTCTATATTATCGTACTTCTTGTACTAAGACTTATTAATAAAGGTGTTGAACGTAAACACAGCTTCATCAGCGTGTATGAACTTGATGTTATTATCAACAGACCTCTGCATTTAATCATATATATAGTTTAAATTATTACTATAAAATGGCAGAGTAAAGTCAATCACTCTCTTCACTCTATTGACAGTCTTGAAGGTAATACCGTTCCTTCAATAAATATTTGCGATAGTCTATGGTGAGATACGCATGTCAGGAAACTTGCGATGAAACATCACAGCTCGCTAGTCAAGTGGGAAATGTGCCCAATACTTAAGAGTCTTAGAATCGCAGAGATATTCAATATGCTGCTAAGAGAACTTTTATTTTCTTACAGGATGTTATCAAGAACCAGAATTGAAATGCTAAACAGCTAACAAGCAATGATACCTAACTGTTGAGGCACTCTTGCGCAGGAGCTTAGCTATAGCAGCATAATTCATAACTGGTTTGAGTTAGTCTAAATTAATACTCGCACCATACCTAAGCTTAAGCAGTAAATCTAAATATTTCTCATCATAAATAGACCCCAAAATCGCTAATTTCTATTTCTCATTTTGCAAACTGGCCTAATTTCTCTACTAACCCTAATAAAACCCCAACTTTACCCTACTAATCAAAGCACTTATAAACCTCACTAAGGGGTTTTGGGGTTTTGAATGTGTAGAAACACATAACTTTTGTGAGTACTAATTTATTTAGGTAACAATTACTCAGCCTATTTAAGTTTTCTCATCATTATTTTTACTTGCTTCTTGACATTCTCTTTTCATTGTCTCCTCTATGTGAACTCATCTGTGTAAACTCATTTGTGTGAATTTCAAATGACTATTGATTGTTGTTTTCCTAATAATAAATTGAGAAGTTGCATGCTCTTTTCTATATTTTATACTTTATTATTTCTGGTGATAAATTTGTTTGGGAAATTAATTACATGCTTTGGAAATTAGGATGTTAAGACATCCTCTTTAGTGTTAATAAACAATAATAGTAGTAGCTACATTCTTACAACTTCCTTTCTCATCGATTTATCTCTGCTTAGCAAAAATGATTAAATGGTTTTGATATTGATTAACATTTGTAGGGTTACATCTAGGTAATGAGATTATCATGTTATTATTACTATTACTCTACTTATTTATTGGTAATAATATATATATATAATCTCAAAATATGTTCTGTTTAATTGCCTATTAGAACATATCAGATTTCGATTTCAGAATTCGTGATGGCGTATTGTAGGGCCATATAGTACCTTAGATTCTTTTGTAAGATAGTCACCTCCGTGTTTTATGCTCATAGATGGCTCATATTTCTCAGCTTGCTTTAGATCTTGATATTCAATTTAAGAAACAGAGTTATTTGATTCATCAAATTATAGAATGATTTGATTTAGTTGTATATATTAAATAGTAAAGTTCAACTTAAATTATAAATATGTGGGAGCATAATTTAGGTCCTCAAGCTTTCAATTTTAGTATTTTCATTAGGTCAGTAGATCATTTAAATAAGAAGATCAGAGATGCGTTTTGGTTTAGGGACTTATAGGTTGAAAAAGGTGATTTTCATGACTATTCTTTGTTATTATTCCTAGACTTTGGATTGTTTATTATCAACTTGATCATTAATATTCATTATCTATGGACTGTATTATTTTTGGTAATTTACTGTTTCATAATATTGTAAAGACTATTTGTTAAATAAAGTTTTTTCTATAGTTAAGATCTCTATAATAGTAGCTACTGTTTAAGGAAGGAGGTTGATTAAAGAAAAGAATCACTCATCCCAAATAAGAGTTTAAGCTTAGATAGAGGACTAAATCAAATCAATATGATCGTAGAGTTACTTACTCTAATATAGCATTAAAAGGATAGTGTTTATCATTCGAGATTTAGAGGCCTGTAAAAAAGCAGGAACTTTCTGAGTTCCCATTGTTATATAATAAGTTACTATCTTCATTTTTTTAGTTGTTTAGTTTAGTCTTCCTAGTCTAAGTCTAGTAGCTCTCTATCTTAAATTTAAGGTTAGTGTTAAATTGCAACCTAGAATTGTTCTTTAAGAAAGCTAAAACTGCTGTCATTTTTTTCATGACTGTTCTAGAGTGGGTGACCCCTAAACACAATAGATTTTGGGGCTAAAGAGATTCATGATGTGTAATTACGTTATTATCCTTTTATTTACTTTACTAATTTAACAATTAATATATTAATTTATAAATATAATTTAATCCCTACTTGTTTAATCTTTTGCTAATTTATTATTGAATAGATTCTACTTATGAATAAATTCATGATTGTTTTTATCTTAATATTTATTATTGTATTATATTAATGTGAGAATATTATTGAAGTACAGTTTTTATCTACTTTGATATGCTCATCATTGATATTGCCAACCAGATAGTGATGACTCTTCAATGAATATTGAGTGATATACAATTTAAAGTTCAGTAAAACTTTAATTAATTAATATCAACTGTACTTATTCGATCTGAATGATCAAATAATGTAGATTCTCAGTATAAAATGTTTTCAGATTATGAGAACTGCTTATTCTACCAATGCTGAGCCACTTGATCTGAGTATTCAAAACTATCATTTATCTACAATAATCTCTAACTTTAATTAATGATTCTTATAGATTTAATAGTTTTATAATGAACAGAGTAAGTCTTTACATAGAGGCGAACATGAGCAAGAATTAAATCAACATGAGAGAACTAACAGAGCTGATAGGCCTGAGACTAAGGATTAATTTGGAAACTGAGATATTCAATCATTCTCTCATTTATCCTGAATATTCATTTACATTTTAAGCAAACGCCATTGTGATCACATCTTATTATATGCGTAAAACTATGTTTTTAACTAAAAGAATTTAAAAAATAGGAAAAATTAAAAATAAAATACATGTAAATTAGAGATATTTTAAATGTATTAGAAATTATAACAGTATTTATATCTCTATTCGTTTAAATAGATGACTTTCTCAGAAATACAGAATATTGATTATAAATATTTACAATGACACTTATTTCTCAAGAGAGATTCATTAAACTGCAGCCATCAAAGCTCTCTGAGCTATCGCCAATCTTGGATTTGATAAAGCTTACATAACACTTTTTATAAGCTGCCCATCCTTTTTTCATAAATTGATTGACTTTCATGTTATAATCATCTTCCCTGGAAATTTAGGCTTTCAACACTTTTTTTGTTGTTGTTGAAATACTACTAATAAAAGCCAATGCATCATTAACTACTTCAGGGAAAATATATAAAAATGTAATGAGCGGCCAGCTTTACATTAACAACTCTCAGTATTTTGAGAACCACACTGCATGGATAGACAAGTAATGCGATATCTTACATATCCTCTTGCTCATTGTCTATTGCTGGCCTTGTAACACTCCTCATATTTGCCAATTTTTTCACCAAGTCCCTTGGTTTATAATTTGGCATTTGGTAGAACAAGGTATTGCAAACGATGTAAGAGGGCATTTGTGCTTCTAAGGTCACTATGGAGCACCGTTCGATTCTCCGTTTAAAAATGAAGGGATGTGAATTCTCCGACTCAGACATCTACTTTAGGAGGTAAGATAATGCGACAACAAGCTTTCCTCATGCCATCTCATGCCTTTTGCTTAGGCGCTGCTTGCACATTTCTATAACTTCCAATAAATTGCTCGATGTGATTCTAAACTGCAAGCTCATATTCTATGAATAGGTTGCTGATTTCATTTAATCTTAGCATGATTACCTCAAAGTTATTGAAAGTTAGCCATAGTGATTTCTTTTAAGCGCGATTAGACTTTGCCTAGTGCTATCAATCTTTCTTTTAAATCTAAAAGTGATTCCTGAGTTCTCTTATTTCAGTTTAAGGATTATCAGTGCCCTTTATCAAAATTATCTCCATCTTTATTGGTAACTTAGAGCTTCAAGATGACAAACTTGTTCCATGTAGAATGACCGTTTAAACTAATTCTTCTGAAGCTGAGTTATGCTTTTGAAACAGAAGATACAACAACATCGTATCTTTCTTTTCTTTCTAGCACTTGGTTATCCCCAGCACCAAAAAGTCTTAAGAGCATGCAAAGAATATGCTAAATTAATTTCCAATGCAGCAGAAACCAAATGAGAATCACAGGAACGATCCATTTAACTTCTCAAAGGTTTCCAAGTTTTATAAATATTGCCAGAAACGTTGTCACTATGATTGAGCGTTCAGGGTTCGTTGCTATACTATGAGAGTTATGCATTGTGGATGCTAGTTGAGGATTTAGTCTAAATGCATTGTATTTTTATTCCCACAATTTTATTAGCCATAGTACTAATGCATATTGGGCCCTTAAAATCAAGTAATTGCGATGTAACATATTTACTGGAATGGGATTTATGAAATGGAATGGGATTTATGAAATGGAATGGGATTTATGAAATGCCGAAAGAAGTAATTGGTTTAAGATGACTAATAAGCACCTCTAGTTCCATTATTAAAAGCATGAATTAGTATATAGTTTTTGCATAATTATTAATAATAAATTATAACTTAATTAAACATTGTTGCTCAATTCTTAATAATTACTAATAAATTGGTAATTAAGTTATATATTAACATCAAGCTACCTCGTATTTTACATGATAGTTTAAGAATAAAAGATTCAAAAAGCTTTATTTATATTTTAATTAATTTATATCAATCATCTTAATCCATAAAAAATTATTCTTTTATTTATAAATCTAAGAACCTTATTTCCCCATTGTTAAAATGCCATATGACCACTACTTAAGATGTCTAAGTTTTAAATCAAATCTCTATATTATCCTTATGAATAATTTATAATCTTCACAGGCCAGTTTCAACTCTGTATGTGTTACTATTAAAGGTCCATAAGACACGGATTTTGTAGACCACCCTTTAAAATCTGGGGGGGGAAATTTCCTGCGCCCACACAGTTTCCTGCCCCAAAAGGTAGTTTCCTGCCCCCAACATAAAATTTAATGTTTTTTGCAATAATTTTATTAGAAATAAATAAATTTAAATTTCAATTATTATATTCATGTACTAAACAACTTTTATTAATTTATAATTTTCAAGGTACATAATTATTCTTTATCAAATTATATATTATAAACAAGGCTAAATAATTAGTTTTTTATTAATAATTGATGTGATTTTCATTGAAATGTGCATTTATTATCAAGGTAGAAATGATATTTGAAGCTAAATTAATATATAACTATATCATTATTGATGATAGGGATTCTTTTAAAATTATAAAAATTCCATGGTTTTATATATGGGGCAAGAAACTTACGAAGGGGCAGGAACCTACCTTTTTTTGGGCAGGAAACTTCCCCCCTTGGGTGCATATAAAATTTTGGGGCAGGAAACTTCCCCCCCCCCCAAATCTGGATTTAATTATTTTCATCTTTAGTGGATTACCAGAGGATGAGATAGGTCACGGACAAGGATATAAGTCCAAAATATTGGCTTTATTGAAAGGATATTATAATAAAATTTATCTCAAATCCTCATAATATTTTATATTTAATCATTAAATCTATTATAGAAAATATTTTTGATTTCAAGTTTGATTCTGATGTCTAAATTTTATCAAACTATTTAGTTTTATTGATTATAAATGGTGCTATTATTTAAGATAATTTTATAGACTTCCAGTGATATTGCAGAAGACGTGGTTTTACTCATTCTGGTAATCTATTTTCACTTGAGTAAACGATAGATTCAATTTTATTTAACTAGTCATCAAGTCTCAAATCTCTTATTTACTTATTTAAACGTGTTAAATTTATCATAAAACTAGATAATAATTCTGGTAATTGAATTATTTAGTGACTTTCTTGCTTATTAAAAAAAGGGTCTTCATCAATAATAATTAAGTTTAAGCTATTTTTAAACGGCAATTCTTAATTTCTAGCTATTTTTATAGAGATATCTGTGTTTGCCTTTAAATTTGACAACACTAAGCTTGGTACAACATGAGTTTCTAATACTTAATGTAGCAAGGATTTCTTGAATAATGTTAATAATCTGGTCAATTTATTCAAAGTAGCATAAAAATGCAGCATTTTGTAATTCAATCAATGATATTTGATTGTAATGCCACAAAAAATTAATACTTTTTTTAAATTAATTTAAAACTTAACACTTTTTAAAAGAATAAACAAGAATGAATAAATTATAGATTACTCAATCTTTACATTGCTTTATTCAGAGGTTTGTTATAGATTATCGTCTGGTATTCTTTGTAATGATAATTAAAATGTTAGTGAGGAATCAAACCATTTTATATTTGGGCTCTTATAAAGAACAATTAAAAGTATAAAAATATCAAATTATGATAATATTTAAATAATATTAATAAATAAGATTTTGTTGTATGATAAAATTATAGATAAAATTAGTTTAACAAATTTAATTATATTCTGCAAGAATTAAAACAATAAGTATCAATTTAATATAATTGTACCGGGAAAATGTATTTTAATTATAATTAGCTACATAATCTAAAAGGCTAAATGATTTCAATGTATAAGGCAATAAAACATCCAAATCTATGGAGAAGTTTCTAGCTCTTAAGATAGTGAATTTTGTAAATCAATATGACTTGTACATGAATAATTTATAATAAAAACCTCATCACAAAGCTAACGAGAGACATTATATCCTCTTTCACATTTACGAACTTGAGTTAATAGAGAAATTCAATAACAAACAAAACTGCATCTAGGGTTCCACCAACAAGCTTTGTCACATAATGATTCTGCAGCAGCTATCAAAATCTCTAAGTATTCTCTTGGTTTAACTTAAACATGATAAAGTTGTTTTTAAAAGGGCTTATTTACCAATAGCCTAGATCCTTTTCAAAAATCAAGGGCCTCCCTGTACAGAACTCACTAAAGATTGTAGCAATAGCTATTGGGAGAGTACAAATGAGATAAATATACGGAGATTTAGACATATTTGAGTTTAAAGCAAGATATGCTGGTAACTTCCTTGGTTTTCTTGAATTTGCAAGATCTTCAACGAAAAATAATGAGAACAACAAGTTTTCGAATTGAAACTCATCTGAAAATAGATTGAACAGTGAGTTTGTTGATAGTATGGTTTACACAGGCTAAGCTAATGGCGTTTAAGACTTATACTAAAGATACAAATATGTGATGGATGTAAGAGGAGATATTATCAAGATGAAAATTATGCTTACTATTACTCTTTAAATCAAGCTCAATCTTGAAAGAATGAACCAAAACTAGCAAACAAAGCCGAAATAATTAATTACTTATCTTTGAGAGATTTAAACCATCATAAATTAATAAATGAATTACTTTATAAGAAGAGTTAACTCTGATGAAGTAGATAGAGTATATTAAGTTCTGTTCAGGAAAATCATGAGGAGATTAATGCTTTGGGTGTGGGTACTATAGCGAATCAAACACTGTCAAGAGCACCAAAAAAATACAAACAAAATATCTTCAGATGTGAGGAATTAAAGATAGTGAATTTTCAGTATTGCGCAGATGTGGTAAAGGTAGAAATAGAGCCAGACATTAGAATGATGGCTGAGGTCAACTTGAGTGCACTGTTTTATTGATATATGATTTAAAACATCTAGGTATTCTTCAAGAGGAAAGGCTTCGTATACACGCTCTAGCATTTCAATAAAATTGTTTACAAAGTCGCCTAAATGCTTTTAAATTCTAATCAAGGACCGTTCAGTTATGTTTCTTCAACTGTTGAAGCTATATAAATGGCTAAAGTCCTAACCTGAGAGTTCACAAGTTCATTGATAAAAAACACAGATAAGTTTCCATTCACAGCAGATGACTTTGCCTTAATCTCTTTGTGTGGCTTATAAAAGGTTAGTAAGATTGATGCATCGTTTATTAATACTGATGACACTGCAACAGATAAACCTGAAAAAGTAGGAGGAAAGTTATAAAGAGCTAGAGAATGACTTTTAATAGTAAATGAATAAGCAAAAGTCTTTGTTAACTCCCATTAAACCTTTTTAATTAAAATACATTTATTACTAATATCTGTACATTCATTTACACTTCAGTTGAATGTACAAATTTAATATTATACATCTTAATATATTCAATATTATAACTAATTATAATAATTTATTTACAATGTATACTACTGTTTATCTAATAAAATTTAGTGGTAAATTTTTACACAGTAGTTTCATCTTTTTATTACATAAGTGATATTAAAAGTTGCTCAAATGCATGGCAATTACCTTAATCCTTGAATTGATTGTGTTTTTTATTTGTAATATATCCGAATTGAATAAATTAAGGAATAATATAAAATAAAAGATTACCAATAAAATATTAAAAACTTGGATTAATTACATTCCACAGAATTTACTATTAAATTGAACTATCAATTAATATATAATAAGATATCTTTAATCAGTAAAAGTATAGTAACAATGCTGACAGATAAAACATAAGTAAAAATAATCTAATTAATGGCAAATTGCAAATTGAAGTGGCTAGTATCACAAAATGAAGCTAAACTTATATAATAATCAAATGAGAATGGCTATTATAATGATAATGAGATTGAGATATTATGGTTTTAATAGAAACTATTTTAATTTATTTGGCATTTTTAAACTGTAAATATATTTTTTTACCAATGAGTTGGCTGTAAATTATGAAATTGTTCTTTTCGAGTTTTCCATCTTCATTTACTTTTAGAACTCCCAACAAGACATTACACAATATCAACATGACAATCATCAATTAATATCTATAGCATAACAATAACAGTAAATACAATGATAAATAATTGTAAAAATAAGATAATTCATTCAATTTTAAGGAAAATATTGTATTAATTATTTGTTGTCATTTAATAGAAGACTATAAACTCATAGATATACAGAGTTTTTGATTTATAAAGTCAATTTAAATAAAATCAATTATTTATTTACATAGTAATACTCGTAATAATTAATTGTAGATTATATTCCTTTATTTATATACAGATCAATTATAAACAATAAATAAGGCCAATAATTTAAAAGGCACATAAAAAATAAACGATAATCAAATAATCAGACTCGTTATTGCATAAATCTTTTATTATTCAATCAATTTTTATTTGCACTTGATATTTTATCCGCATTAACTATAACTATGTGATTTGGAGTTTGATATAACCTTATTATGATAAGCTTAATTTAGCTAAAATATCCATCTTTATATATCTTTTCGACTATTTTTTCATATTGTTAGAGATGAATTATTTATCAATGAATGGTAGCATCTTTTACTGACGATTACTTTTTTTAATCGTGCTTGTCATGTCATTTTATGACTTAGATGACTCGAGTCAATCGTCAGTTTGGTCTTACTTGACTAACGTCTATTTGAGATACTAATGTAGACTACTCATCAAGAGATAACAATGACTAAAAATCCTTGGACATAAACTTAGATTATCTTTTTGACGTATTGATCTTCATTAGGGCTGTAGTCAATGATTTCACAAATAACGATGAACTCATCTTGAGTCTCGATTAGATCATAGATTTTTCTCTTAATATATTAATGAACTATAAATGAAGCTAGACTCTATGCATTAACTATTTTATTTCCCAATTCAATCTTGTCTCTAATGTGTTAATAAAGCCTTTCAGAGCTGTAAGATTTGATCTTAAGGTTAGTCATCAGATTTGCATGCTAAGTATAACGATTTACATATGGTTTGAGTTTGGGTCGACAACGATGTTCAGCATTTTAAATCTTCTGTGTTCATACCAAACATTATATATTTTAAAAGTCTCTTAAGTATCTGTTGTAGGAATGATACAAGGCGAGAACAGGGCCATATCAGATTCTTCAGTGGTCACAAAATTTTTAAGGGTAGAACGGATAGATTTGTCCGATATGACCAGTGGCTTTAACTAGGCATTTTAGACCAATCAAAAATTATAATTATTTTTAAACAGCAATAAAGTAAATTGCATATTTATTACCCAGCTTTATATAGTAGTTTTAATTGTGAAAGAATTTAGTTTGCTATAGATTTTGAAGAATTTATTTTTGCAGCAGGATTGCTTAGTAGTACATTCACAAATCAGCGTCTGATCTATTCTTTACAACTTGTTATCTTATTGAAGTAATAGGGAAATCATGAACTAGTGACTGATTCTGAGATAATCAAAAATTAATTGGCTAACTCTAGTAACATATCCTTGACATTTATCATCCACCTACGATTATTATTTATATTAATTTTAGAAGGAATACACTTATCATCAAAGATGACGATGGTCTTTTTTGATTTGGCTTCATGAGGTGGTCTTTATAGTTCTCATGAATATCGCTCTCATAGGAGAGGCTTGATTCAGAAGCTTTTATCGATTAAGCATTTGAGCAATTTCCTTTCTGTTTTTTCCTTCCTATACATATTAATTAGTAAGTTAATTGTAATCTTTGGCATTCCTGTTTATATTACTTTTATTTTTAAATTACCAATGACATATACAACATTTGTGATTTGTCTTACTATAATATTTAACCCATTATTTCAACTTTAATGATAAATTATTATTGTGTTTTAACTGAGTAAGCGTATTTAACCAACTGTTTGTTTAATATAGAAGCAAAAATCTATTTTAGAATCAGAGTGTTATGAGTTATTACACTCTAATCTTTGAGAGTAAAGTCGCTAATGCTGCTATATTTGTAGACTAACATATAAAATACTAAAGTAATTAAATAATAATCTAGTTTAGTATATATAAAATCTAATCATTATTAATCCTATTAAATTACTTACATTTAATAATCATAATTATCATGTTTAAAAATTATTGCTCAAAAGTAAAATTAGGTTTATTATTATAATATAATTATTATTCTCTATCATTTCATAAATAGAAACATTTAAGCTGACTTGCTATTATATTTAAATTACACTTACCATATATTAAGACTTATTAAGTATTATTTATTGAGAAGATTAATAGAATAAAAGACAATAGTTTTTAGAAAAGATTTGTAAAAAGTGAAGAACTTCTCTAAAGATTCAGATAGAAAGATGATGTTTATCTCTCCATGATTAAGGATCGTAAGATATCTTGCTTGATAAATATTTCATCTTGAAGTTAAAATGTTTGTTTTTCAATTACTAATGTAGCATTTACGGAGTAATACATAAATTATAACATGAATTTGAACTTATAATTTAGTTAGACTCTGATTAACTCCCTTATAACTTCTTACTTACTTCTTACTTTAGCTATAAATCATCATCTTCCTCATTATCATCTTCATCATATCCATACTTATAATCCTCATTTAATGAATTTAATTTAGCTTAATCTAAGCAAATAACAAAAATTTCACCATTATCAATTAACAATCTTAATAAAGAATCCTTATTAAATTTAAACTGTTAGTAAAGAAGTAAATCTCTAATCATTAAACTAACAATGTTTTAATTTGTTGAAATTAATTTATAAAAACCTCTATAATATTGTCATATAAATCTATAAGTAGCTAAGTTAACAGCAAAACAACACGAAGAATAGAGGATCTTAAAGAAGTTGAAATCAAGAATGACAGCGAAATATTATGTAGGGCATTTGAATATGATGAGATAGATTATGAATTTCAGTTAAGTTAGAAGTTAACAGTACCTTATTATTATAATTCGGGTTTATTCTGGAATTTTAATTTTACTCCGAAAATTCCACTTCAATCAACAAGAAAAGAGTTTGATTCTAATGTGTAGAAAAAGCATTGAAGCAAGAGTATGTGCACATCATGCTTGTATCTTTATTTTAAGACCTTAATGTTTAGAATTTGTACAGTGACACTATCGAAGATAACCAAGTCACTTAATTTCTGCCCTCCTTAGATTAAAATTTAAATAATATTTCGTGAGAGTGGCTTCTACTTTTCAATCATGTGTACAGTATAGCCAGACTATCTAAAAGGAATCGTTGATTATGCACATAGAGCGCGCTTTAACAGGGGTGCTGAATAATCATTCCAAACGGAATAGAAGTCACACCTCAGTGGCTCGAAGATGTTCTTAAGTATCCCTTGGTTTCAAGTAAGATTATTTTAGATTATTATTATTAGGGAAATCTGGAGAGTTATATTAATTATGAAGGAGAGAACAAGACTAAGCTTATAATAACCCTAAATAATCATTTAAAATTTCATCAATACTCATTAGAGTTAAAGACCACACAAAGTGAAAAATTGAAAAAAGACAATCATTTAGAAAAAAGATAAGCAGATGCTACAATCACAAGCAAATAGAATCATGGTTGATGATTTAATGATTAAATTAAATATAGCTATTAAGTATTAAAATTAAGACTTTCTTATATTCCTTAATTAACTTAATGACTTATCTAATTATGATAATTAACTTGATCTATTGAGATTCCTATACATTGCTTCCCTGGTCATTAAATTTCCATTTAACCTTCTTAGCATTTTTCCTTATATGTCTTTTTAACGGTATAAATTAGCTCAAATCCCGTTATATTGAGGAAAATGCGGAACACCAAATATAAGACTAATCATTGAACTTCTTATGTATATTACTAATAATTCTACTTCGATGTATTGATAGATTATTCATAAAACAGTTTGACTATGATAAGGGAATCTATATCAAAGCTCATTAAATAATACACAAACATAGAATTTCAAATATAATTATTAAATATTCACCTATCCAAGCTTGTAAAAAAATTAAATAGTAGGTAAATATAAATGTGTGATTAAGATGTTGAATCATTGATACGGATGAATATATAATTTGTGAATGACAATAGTAAGAATATTGTTTCATTTACAAATATATATTATGATTATTTTATACGTCTAAATAAAAAATATTGTTTTTGTAAATTTCTTTATGCAGTAAAATAATAAATAATAGGTATGGACTTTTCTCAGATGAAAAAGTCGTCAGATAACTTTAATTACTACTTTAACTGCTCTACAACGTATCTACTATTGTTACTCAACCTAAAATACCAAGAATATGTTTTAGAAGATTGCCCCTAAAAACTTAACTAAAACTGCAATAATATGGTAAATATAAAAAAGTTACAAGAATAAGTTAATTTAAAAATCTATTAAATTTTAAAAATGACATGAAAAAAACATGCGAATTCGGAATTATTTTAATTTTACTATAAAATCTATTAAATTTTAAAAATGACATGAAAAAAACATGCGAATTCGGAATTATTTTAATTTTACTATAAAATCTATTAAATTTTAAAAATGACATGAAAAAAACATGCGAATTCGGAATTATTTTAATTTTACTATAAAATCTATTAAATTTTAAAAATGACATGAAAAAAACATGCGAATTCGAAATTATATTATGTTTTCAATGAAAGCTATAGGCAAATTTGCTGTAACTGAGTATTTCTTAAGAGATTATAAATCATTAGAGATTCAATTTAAATGGTTGGATATTTGAATATGCAAAATCTATTTTTATCTTCTATCATCCATGTAGAGTTTTGGGCAACTCATCCAGCTGTAGAAAGCTGCAGATCATAATTTTTAACCCATCTATAAAACCCGACAATATTCGACCTCACCTTTTGACTACTTTCAGAGTTAGCGAGGCAATCAGCAAAGGTTAGAGCGGTATTAAATCATTTCTCTATACAGACTTGATAGTCTTTTGCTTTATCTTCGATTTCTAGTTTAGTCTTTACAATTCTTAGGTTCATATTCTAGATTCTTTTAACTATCTGTGCAAATCTAAGCTCATTCTTATTTATGAATCGTCAATTAAATTTTACCTTTTGTTATTATATCAATAATCCTTTCAATGCAAAATCTGGATTTTTTCAATACTCCTGTTAGCTTTTAGATAAAGTCTTAGTCAATTTACTCATCTATTTTTATTGAATAAGATGAAGATCACAAAATAGGTGAAAAAACTAAATAACTATCATGAGGTTGGTAATATCTTAAAGATAGTCATTGACTTAAGTTATGAATAAAATACAATTATACGATTAAATAATGAAAAGCCATTATAAAAATTATTAATTTGTGATTAATCAACTACTTTAATTCTGATAATTATGAAATCACGGGAATTTATATGATTATAATGGTAATATTGTTGATATAATGTGGAAGTGAAAATTAAAGCCACTTTTCTAATTTATTCAACCAACAAAGTTTCGCAGCTCATCCAGTTTGAATTATTTTATGGTCAGATCCAATAGGCAATTATTTTGATAGACTGCTTACAAAATTTGATATCTTGCTCACCTATTGGACAGTCAAAACCTCTCTTAGATATGAGAATCAGTCAGAATGAAATTATTTAGCAGTATATATGTACTATTTCCAAGGAACCATCTGTGACGTTCAAAATTGTACTTTTCTCCATACTCACTTACTTATCGGACTTCGAACAAGTTCATTTACTCTATCAACCATGATGACTATTAATAAATATCTATGTCTTAAATGTAAAAGCCATTACGATGATTGATTATAATTATTACCAATCATATAATTCTATTTATAATAAATTATATTATTAATACTTTATTAAATAAATAAATACTTTTTTTATCAACCCTACTTGTTATTGGTTTTAGAATTCATATATCTTATATTAATAAACATTCAATTTTTATCTTATTATTTTTATCTAATCTAATCTTACTGTTTTATAATTCAATAGAAGAAAAGGGAAATTTTCAAGCAGTTATAACAGCATTATTTTATTGCTTTTTATTTGAGAATTTAGTGGCTGGAAGTCCTTAACCATATTTAACTGCTAGTACTAGTTATTAATGATATACTTAATAATTATATTTATTTATGTTATTAAGTAATATCTAAAGGTATATTTAATGCATAATATATTATAATGCTGTATATATAGCTAAGTTTAATTCTTTATAATTTCATGCTCTCATTTTCTCTCTTCTAATATAGCTACTTCTCTCTCATTCAAGTTTCGTTGATTGTTTAACCCATTAGTGCTAGTTACGTCTTTCTTTCTCATCACTTGGTCTTTCACATCTTATCCTATTTATCTCCCTGAATTATTACTTTTTATCCTAGTTGGTAATTGGACTAGTTTCAGTTTGCTAGCTTTCTTATGCTGTTTTTTCTTTAATCTCCCTGTGGTGAACTGTCCTTGTAAATAGGTATTCTTAGATTTCGGCATCTTTTTCGGTTATATCACTGAATCTCCTCTCTTTTTCTTCTTGAATTAATTTAATTTTAATTTTAATTTATATTCCATTCTTAAGTGATAATTCATCCCATAATCGACTTGTAAGTTCATGTTTGTGTTCTTCTGAGGCTCGTTCTCTTCAATCTCTGCCCACTATAGCATTCATTCTTCTTCTCTCTGATTATCTCTATCGTCTTTTCTCCGACTATACTCCCTGACTTCCTTTTCTCTAGTTTCATAAAGCCTATCTCAAGGTTGAACATAAGATGACATCTTTGCATACTTATCCAGTCTTTGGCGAAGATCTGGAAGATAGGTTCTCCTGCATGTTCCAAGGAAAGGTGGCTAACTGTTAGTATCGCCATCACTCCACAGTCTTCTGGATCTGTGATTTGGTTTGTCTTGGGTTTTGTGACAGTCTCGTCTGCTCTGTAGGCATGACCAATTATCTCCAATATAGTATGTGAATTTAATATATTAATATAGAAAATAATCAGATTACTGTTTATTTAAATGAAGCAGTGTGGTTTCAACTTAGGATAACATTTTGAACCTGAGTAACGTCAATAAATTATACGTGATGATGAATAACTATAGATAATATAACTTGAGAAAATTAAAATCTGATATTTAAGAAATCATGGAATAATAATGATCTGACAGCAGATATGCATTAAATATAACGAATAAAGAACAAAACAGACAAATATGTATAATAATCAAGAGTATAAACTTGCAATGCTAAACTAGAATTATGTTAAAAATTCTAAATAAGTATAATATCAAATAATTATAAATAAGGAAGTTAGTATATTATTATTAGTTAATGTATTTTTATATTTTAAATTTCAATTAAATGACTGTATTTTCTATATTTAACTCATAAAATTTCCTAGTGTTTTGTATTTTATCAATATTATCAAGTTAATTTGTTCTTATTATTTTTGAATCAATGCCAAACTTCCCACTATCTTTCTTTAGTCATTAACCTCCATGATTCCTTTCTCTTTGGTTATTCTTAGGATTATCCAGTTATTGCAACCATTATACTGTTCTGGGTGCTTATTGCAATTATAGTATCTCTTAATTCTTCTTCTCTCCAGAATTTACCATTTACAGTTTCTAGTTTGTTCATCTTATGCTTATTTTACTTGTACTATTTATTTGCCATTTTAGATGATTGGTAGTAGTATCATATGTGAGAACTTTTACTCGCTGAACTGAGCCTCTTCTACTTGGTGTAAGCATACCTCCATAACGTTTTCCTAAATGTGTCTTCCTGGGATCAAATACTAATATCATCAGTCATCATTTATCTCTCTCCAGTGGTTTCTTACCACTCTGACCATAAATTCCAATCTCTATTCCCTCTACTTCTTGCTTGTTCTTTATCATGGAATCTCTATACCAGGGCTTTCTCAACCTTATTCCTAGTGCTAGGGCAGCATATTATCGTCATAATTCTCGTGATTTGGTGGTCTATCCCTTTTATGGTGTAAGTTATTATGTCAAATCCTTAGTAAGATATCTCGGATAAGTCTATCAGGCACTTGAGCTTCATCTGACCTACTTGGACACATCTGACTCATATTCTTGTATTTCGAACCTTGAACTCTGGGCTTGAGTTTCATTTATCTTCTAGCTAGGATTTGATTGTCAAAACCACATTCAACTTTTGAAGTCCATTTTTATGGTTAATTGAACTTTTTAATGTTTGTTATTTGACAGTCCCAGAACTTCATGATCCTTATTTCTTTCTTAGTATTCGTATCTGACTTCTTTCACTTTTTACCAAAACTTGGCACTCCTGTTGATATCATAATCTGCTATGTTCCTTTTCTAGCTGTTGTAGAATTGATAGTTATTGTTTGGTATGGAGTTTGTCTCTACTGCTCTTCCATCTTGTTAAACTCTTACTTTAAAAGCGATTATTACATTTTCTCTTTTTGTTAATTAAATAATCTTATTTCTAGTTTTAGTTTTCTCCTGTGTACGTTAGTTATACTTCATGTTAATCAAATTATACATATGGACGATAAAATCTTCATTCATGATTTACTTATTGTTTCTAGCTTTGATATGTTCTTTTTCACGTAGATTACGTTGATGAACTTTAGAAAGCTTTTGATTCACTAAAACTAGTCCTGTTTCTCTAGTCCAAGAATCTTGTAGTTAATACAAAGCATGTCTGTAATGATTTCTATTCATGTTTTGAACCTATTGTCTTTTAAACTGTGGTGTCTAAGAGTTGTATTGAATCTTTTTGGGTCCTTAGATTCGTTCATTATATGGCAATTCCTCATAGGACATGGGTTTACTAGCGTTTTTATTTGTAAACATTTCAGCCGTTCCTCAAACCGTACTTTACGATTGTCATTCCTCAGTTTATTGCAAAATTGTGTCCATCACATTCTTTATTAAATATAGTGCTTTCTCTTCTGAAGTTCTTGTTTCTTTAACTAAATCTGATTCTCAGCCTCTTTGGGTCATAAATAATTGTCTAAATTGATTTTCACCATTTTAATACTCTTCAAAACTAATTAGTTTAGTAAATCTCTTGATCCTCTTTCCTTAAGTTGCTTTACATTCCCTCCTTTCCTTTCCAACTAAAATTATTAAATCCGTAAGTAATTAAGACAAATCTAATAAGATATTTTAAAGAGGGCACCCCTTCTAGAAGGTGGTGACCTTGTGGAGATTTGCTTATTTAATATATATAATTCAGGATTCTTAAAATTCTATACAGACTTACATTAATTGTTTTAGTATCTTAAAATTGTATCTGGCCTGACAAAGAGGGATTGTGACGAATCCTATTATGAATATCCTTAATAGTTCAAAATGCAATTCTCTCCACCTGCATCTCTATTTTATCAATTTCCTCCAGTTTAACATAGCCGGTAGCTATTAAAAAGGTGTTTATTTGTATGTTATGAGTTATCTAATCTGAATATCATTGTTGGAACGCAAGTCGTTGCATTGTTGGATTTGGTAAGATTTAGGTAAAAACAGATTTTGTTATAAATCTCATCCCAGTTTCTCTTTGGCAAAGATCTAGTGCTTAGTTGTTAGTTCATACTCAAATAAAGTATAATTTTGTATCGTATAAGAGAATTGATACAATTTAAATAAAAACAATTAAATGTTGTGGCTTGTGTTAAAATAAAGAAGAGCAAATTAAATCTCCTAGCATAAAATGTACAAGTCTCTATCATATTAAGTTAATAAGAAATAAATATTTAGTTATTATAAATATAATCTTAACAATCATTATTTAAAATTATTATTATTATTTCAAGGATCAAAAGGGAGCACTATTTATTTCGTCTTCTATGTGTATAAATTATGCATTATTATTTTTACTTCAAACTACTTTTCTAGTAAACGCTTTTTGAAAGCTTAGAATTAGAACACTAACAGAAATCATCTTTAACAATGGCGAATTGAATTGGAAATTATATTTACTCTGACGATTAGTCAAATATATGAACAATTACCTCAGATCTCCCAATAATTATCTGATAGCCCTGGCTACCCCCAATAATTATACAATTGTGCCATGCCATATTTACTATGTCAATGCTTCTTTGAGCTACTTAAATTCCTGTGTATCTTATTTCAATTCGTTTTAGTTCTCATAAATATTATATAAGTAAGATAAAAGTGTATTCATTATGTCTTAAAAACACATTGTGAGAGAAATTTATCACAAAAATGATCGAATAGTAATTGCAAAGCTCCATACTTATTTATTATAGGATCAGATAAATTCAACTTAAGCAAAATAAAAATCTGTAGACAAATAAGTGAATGAATTATTCAAGCATTTAAAGTATCAAATTAGTTAGGTCCTGAAATGAATGACTTGGGATCATTATTCTTAAAAAATTGCAATTAACCAACAAAGAAATTCCATCCAAATTAATTTATTAAATGTGTTTTAATAAAAGAAGTACTAATGGAAGTCTATTATTGTAAGCAAGAACAAAAAGTGGCAAAAACTATCCCTATTCAACTATGATTTAATCAAATTTATATTAAAGGAAAATGGAATTAGCAACAAATGAAATGGAGCCTTGCACGTATAAGAATTTTCATAATGCCTAAATCAAGATCAAGATATGTCTAAAGAGGCTTGTTAAATGCTATGAAGTGGTATTGTGAAATAAAGAAGACTCAATAGCTTAAAAAACTGATAAGCATTCAAACCTGAAGCTTATCTCTCCTTTCATTCTCTTCTGCAGATTCGAGTGGTAATTATATCAATTGTGGTTATATTTAGATATTCTTGGTATTCTTTTCCAAGTCTAAATTATAAGAATTACCAGTTATTAAAATTAACAATACATTAAGAATAAAAATGTAAGAGCTAAGGAATGCAATAAAAAGACTAGCCAATAATGCAATAGATGTTTTTAATTTCTGTAAGTTACTTTATTAGTTAAGGCAACTAAAATATTTTACTGCAAATACCAATTAAAATGGAGCATCTTAGTTTTATTCTATGAAAGAAAAACATGTGTAATCATCTTTATATGTGCCTAATTTGAATAATTAACACTCAAAACATAAAAAATTAAATATAATGAGTTAACAGAATTCTTACTACACAACCTTCTATTCATCTCCAAACTACGGTTTATCCACTCATAAGAGTGTGCATGATAGTAAAAGAGCATTATAAGTCTAATATAAATATCTTAGGAGATTATTGAATAAAGACAGATATCGAGCTAATATAATTTTTTACTTAAAATAATAATTAAAAATTGCAATTACATAAATCGTTAAATAATATTGTATTTTTGTAAACTACATTAAATTAGACTTATTTCTACCTTTCATCATTTATATGCTTCTAATTAACTTTATCTACTTTCTATTTTCCCTTAACTTCAAGAATATCTTTGAATTTCATTGAGTCACTCATAAATAACTATTTTTTAGTATGATTTTGTAATTTATTATATTATTATAGCATTCTTTCAAATTGTTGTTTGATCTTTACATTTATGTGAATGTCATCTACAAATGCTAATAACTAACTTTATTGTATTAGTATTTCAAGTCTTTTTGGGAATATATAGCTTCTTTCAAATATATATATATATTGAAAAGCAGAGGGAATAGTTGACTTTCTTGTACTATTCCATTTTCTGATTTTATTTCTTTACTAATATATATTATTATATTAATCTTGTTTAATTCTTACTACTTTTATCTTATTCCAATTTGATTATCTTTTGCAGGATCTTTAGTAGTTTGTCATTCCAAATGGACTCGTATTCCTTCTATAATTCTCTATATAGATTGCTTTCCTGCTCTTGCTTTTACGTCATGGTTCCTTAATGTGTTCAAAAGCTAATGAAATTGAGATGATTGCTCTTGTTTTATAGTATTTTTCAGGCACTGGCAATTCACTTTTATATTCTTGGATTTTATTCACGATTATTTTCTTGCATGTGATTTCAACACAATAAGTCTAGAATCATTAACTTCGGGAAACTATTCACCTTAACTCTTGACTTAAAGAATTAGTCTACTCTCATTCATATAATCAGGGATCATCCAGTAATTTATCCATTCTTTTGTAAAAATACTAACTACTATTTTGGTTTTATCAGCCTTTGTTAGAATTTTCCCATCGAATTCATCTTGTCCTATTTCTTTGTTGAAATTATATTTTGAAATGCTTTTTATTACATCTGCTTAATTAAAGAAATCTTGTATGATTGGTTTATTAACTATCTTTGTATCACCATGTTCCCCCAATACTTATCTTGATTTCTGTCATCTTAAATAAGTTGATTGTAGTTGTTTAGAATAACTTTCATAGTTTTTTCTCCAGGCGACACAATTTCTTCTCTTAGCATCAGTTCTTTAATTGATTGTTCTTATTCCTTGTTTTTTGATAATCTTTTCACCAAGTAGAAGAAACCTCTATTGTCTTTTCTTCATATCGAATGTTCAACGTTTCTAATTGCTTCTTTTCCTCCTACTAAGTGTCTAAATAGCTGCTGTTACCACTTGCAGTGTTATTATTAATGGGCTATTATGGTGGTTATCGGTAATAAATCTTAGTTTTGTTTGTTTTTCTAGATTATTCTTAAACCAATTATAATGGCTATTCTAAGTTTTATAGGTTCAGTTTCCTACCTTCTTCTATGAAATTCTTCCAACATTAATTCCTTACGTATGATATTCAAATCGTCTTTAATCTTTTAATCATCTTTATATTATTTTTTGGTGTTTTACTTGTTGTTTTATTTTAAGTTTTACCTATTGCTTCCTTGTGATCTGTCAATTAAAACTGGCCTAGTTCCCACTCAACTGTTTCTACATTTAAGTGAAAATCTAATCTTATTGGTTGCCTTTTGTAAGGGCCTCCAAACCTTCTAGTATCAACTCCCTTAGACCTTCTTTCCTCAATCTCTTACTCAATTCTCATGTGCTTAAGTTAAAGCCACCCATCACTATTTGTTTCCATTTAACGTTTTTTTATTAATAATTGATTTAGTTTATATTACTAAATTCTTAAACTCTTTCACTTTGACATAATGATATAGTAGTATGTTATATACACTGTGATAATGCATAGTGTGTGGCTTTCTACATTTAAGATGTTCCATGTCATGTGTTATCTCAACGTTTTAATTGTTTTCATTTGGTGTTTCCAATTATTAAGAGTTAATATCCCTTCATTCCTTGCCAACTGTGTTTGATTTATGTTTTGATTATTTATGTTTCCAAAGATTCTTTGTAATCTCGTTTCAATTAGTGTAATGAAATCCGGATTTGTAACCTCTATCCCTTTCATCACTTAGTTTTGCTTCTAATTGAAGTTCCATATTCTTGTATATTATAAAGATATTTTTAGTTTTCTAAAGTACTGCGCAGATAATTGTTTCTTATTGTTATAACTTCTACTCTCCTTTTACTCTGGCTTATCTCGGTAGATCTTTAATTCTTTCAGGTTCAGCTCCCTTTATGGCTGAAAGAAATAGACTTGACGATTGTTTTCCACTGGGGTATAAAATATTTTAAAGTTTAAAGTTATTGTAGATTATTTTAGAGTATAAGTCTTATAGAAATTATTTGCTTTGGTTCGTTTTGAATATTAAAAATAACCTCGGATCAATCTCTATAATTGTTATTTAGCATAGTCTTCTTTTTTCATGTACAACTGGTAGATTCCTTCCCTCTGCTATTTCTATTGGTTTCACTTCCACTTTGTTTCCGCTGTCATCTTCCTCTCTCTTAGTTAAATTAATTCTTATTTTTTAAAGAATAATTAACATACTTAATTGTTATGAGGATATATGGACATTCAAATATTAATATAAAATTTCTTTCATGATTTATTATTGTTAAAACCCCTAATAATTGAAGTTAAAAAGGTGACAAAAGGTAAGATTGAATTTATAATAATACAATAAATAGCTCAATAATTAATAAATGTTTAATATAATCTGATTAAGTTAACAACGAACTAAAACATTTATCAGTGAAAATAGATAATCTCAATAAACAGAAACTAGTTAACCCTCTCATATCAATATACGATAATAAATCAGAACATTAAGTCTCACTGCCATTAATAGCGACTTCCATTTGATTGTAATCTAATCCAGGATGATAAGGAATACACGAAGAGTACTAGTGGTTTCCAGTGGTGATAACTCTGAGCCAGTACTACTAGCTGGGAACCCTTCTGGAATTAGTGCAGTGGAAGAAAAGGGAAATACCATAGACTCATTTCCATTTACTGTAAATAACTATTTTTAGCATCAACATCATATGGCTACAATAAAATACTAGTGCTTTTGTATAGTTTAACCATCACATGAATGCTTGTTGCGAAACCTACAATACTTGTGATTCTTTAAGCAGTATAAAGCTAGTGTTATCTTATTTCAGTAGTCCTTGGTGCATTGTCATTAAGAAATGCATGATGTGGCATTTTGGCTACTTTTAGTTTTAGCTGAGACTACTAGTATAAACGCCGTGACTGAAAGAATAATAGTGATGAAAGTCTTTTATTCGCTGCCGTTAAACAAATGTCAAATTCTACTTTCTTGATATCTGAGCCTGATTCATTTGGTGATAAAAAGTCATAAATTAGCTCTGAAATACAAGAGTGGATAGGAACCCCATTAGTTGAGACTCAACCGAATGCAACGCGCTCTGTTAAATGTTTCAGGATTCCTCTGACTTCTTATTGGTAAAATAAATCTTTCTTTATTAAGCCACTTTAAATAGCTAAAGAATACACTTAGGTACTTTACACAGCAAGTTAGAGGGAAGCAATCAGTCCAGTGATTAAAGGGCAGACTAGAAAGATTCGCAGGTTTAAGATTTACTTGTTAAACATCATCGTTACAACTACTAAGGAAATAAGTTCTCAGGGCGCTCAATAATGGGATAAGGTGGTCCATTAAAATAAAGATTCTCAATTTTCTTAGCCCCTGCCAAATTTGTCTAGATCACACTATTTATTTCCGTAGATAAAAAACAGAAAATATCGTGGTGCCCCTGACAATCTTACATTCGATGATCCTTCAGTGTCTTCAACTGAAATGCAGGTTGGTAATAAATGCCGAGATCCCAAATGAGTCGACCAGACTCAAGTTAAGTCATAGGGGGAGAGGAGAGACTTGTAAATAGGGTGTATTAAGGATTTAGAGCCATTGAAGCGAAAGAGAAGAGCGATGACGATGTTAGTTTCAGAAGAGGATTAAAAGATGGCTTTTGAGGGTGCATAAATGGCTAAGATAGCTTCTTAGGACAACATGAATATGGCAGATGACTTGGAGATAGACCACAGAGATAGATCCAAGGAGTAACAATACTTTAAGGAAGAGGACGAGTGTTTCAATCATTCAGAGCCAATCTACAATAATCTTGATATTCGAATCATCAAGATTAAGGACTTGGGCTCACATTGGATTGATGAACAGGCTTATCAGCACTTATAAGCAAACAAGGAATATGAAGTTGGTAGAGTTGATTAATCACGGCAGTTAGAGATTAAATCATGAAAATGAAGTGAAATTCTGTATCATATTAGACATAATTGGTTTGTTATTATAGTAATCCCTGTACATATTATTACACAATATACCATTTTTATTGAGTTTTATATGATTATTTTTTGCATACTTTATTATAAATCTTTAAAATATATATATTTAATTAACATTTTGGTAAGATCTTCATAATAAACTCTAAATTTAATGCAAAATAAGTAATTAAGATAAATGAAATGTATAGATAGTGATATAAATATTAATCTATATAATTTTAGATTGATTGAGTACAGCTACTTTAGTTTATCAATTTAATAGCAATGTATTTATAGATCATGATATTTCAAAGTATTATAATATTAGTATTTTTTAATATCAATTTTAAATATGAATCACTTACTTATTTTTGATTAAAACTAGTATTATAAGCTATTTGTATTCCTCAAAATGTGGAATTGCCCTCTCTTAAGACAGAAAACACTGTAAAACCATTACAACTACTTACATTTAAAGCTATTATTTTTGCATTTCATCTTGAATTATTTATCTTATTATGATTCTTCCTTTTCTGATAAGCTTCAATAACACATTATCTACTGCTCAAACTGAAGTGTTTATTTAAAAAAAGTTATACAATATGTACTTGTTTATACATGTTATGATACCTATATTATCAAACTTATGCAGCTAAACCATCATCACAATTATAATTATAAATAATGCATAGAGTAATGTGTATCTTTACAGTTATACAGGTTATTGACTGTTAAGTTATTATATAATTGTATAATATAATATTAAATTTTTAATCATTAAAGCAGTAAATAAGTTAATTATCCACTATAATAACTTATAAAGTCATTGTCATAAAGTTTACTTACACAGTTAATATTACAGTAATAAAAAGTATCATCTCCAATCACTTACTATAATTTATCTTCAATTAATTATAATACTATTACGTTTGCTTTTATGATATATATGTATAGATTAATTATTAAATTATTCATTCATTATTTGTATTAAATATATACAAATTATCGAGTTTGGAGTTATTAGATTGTTTAAATTGTTAGTAATGCTTTGTTGTAATTGAAGAAATTACCGTGTTAAATATTACCAATGACATATTATCAATAAATGTGACAAAAACTGTAGTACTAGAAAAATACTTGAAGATAAATTAAATATGAAATATGAACTGTGATAATTACCAAAAAGTATATTCTAAATTCTGTAGAAATCAAAAATTAATAGCATGTAGTGATTTGCGGTACTCCGTTATTCAATCTTTAATATCTACTTCCTTCTCTTACTGTTGCTGCTTAATAGTCCCCTCCTAGTTGTGTATTGTTTTTTAAGTTTCTTAGCTTTCTCTAGTTTGTTCTCCTAAGCATCATCGGCGATTCTCTTTTCTGCGTTCTCCTCTCTTCTTTCTTTTTAATCTTTCATTCTATTGGGGAAGAAAGCTTTTTCCACTACTGGGACTCCCTTGATTGGTTTGCTGAATCTGCCCTCGCATACTATAAAATATTCTTCTATCTATCCTCTTAGGTATTTCCTTTATAACTGTTTCATCCAACTGATCGATTTAGCAGTTGAGTACATAGGCTTTCCTGCTGTCATCATTTGACTAGCCAACTACAATATTCAGTCATTTCTCTTCTCTGTGCAGACACTCAGAGCAACTGTTCTTCTACAGATCAGCATCCTCATGTAAACCACTTCCAAATTGAATATATTATAGTATCTTTACAAATTTATCCAATCTTTGCGAAGATTTGAAATGTTGGCTCTCGTGGTAATTCTAATGCTAGGTATCTCAATATTATTTGGATTGCCATTTATCACAATCCTCAGGGTCTCTCGCTTAGTTTGTGTTGACTATGCTTTACAGTATGTTAATCTTGAAGACATTATTCACTATCTCTCAATAAGTTCATTTATAGTGTCTTGGTGCTTTTGTATGAGCGCGAAGCTACCTATAGCTCTTCTAATGTTGTATATCTTTAATGCGTTAGTTCTCCTCTCAATCTTTAGGTTCATTTAATTTTTGCAATTTTTCTATTCCCATGGCAACTATTGGGGATAGTTATTCCTTATAAGGCTTCCGAGTCCCTCCAGAATCTTCCGTTATCTATATTCCAGTTTTTAGATCCAATTAACTTCTATGGTAATAAGATTCCTTTGTCGTCCACTACTATTAGTGGCAATATCAGGTATCCTGTTTAATCTTGATTGAATTGTACTTCTACTATCTGACTCGTCGTCACATTGAAGGTCTCTTTCCAGATGTAATTACTAGGGTTCTTGTCAAAATGTTTTCACTTTCGGTTGATTTCCTTCCAATGCTGATGTTGTTTCTCAGACCCAAAGTCTCTTTCACTCACACCATTGCTGCTCGCTGCTTACTCATCGTCATACTTTCTTACCAAATCTTTATAAAATTTAATTTCTTGATCTCGGGCAGCACATCATAGTGATTAACTACGACGTTTTTAGAAAAAAGAAAAAGTTTTGAATATTTAAGTAGACCATTAATAATAATCATCAATTAAGATATGTAGTAATAATATTTACAAAAAATTGCAATGACAAGCTAACTATAAATTTATTATTTTAATTAAGCTCGTATAAATATATTAGCTGTCTCCTATACATAAATTAACTTTCTTAATATAATATATGATATAATAATTGAATAATTATTTTTTTATCCAATGATTATTACTTTATTTATATAAGGAACTTTTTGAATGGCTACATTTTTATTTTAAATATAATTGATAGTTTTAATAAAACCATTGTTCATTTTAGGTAATTTAAAATTACTCACTTTTTTACCCAAATAAGTATTTATTTATCAATGGTATTTATTATATATAACTATTCTTGATTATTTAATCATTCGCTGGAAATTGTAAGTAATTTCTCTAAGTCCATCCTTTCTATTTGTAAATTATTTTGTCAAATATTTAGTATATCACTTACGAGAAGTTTACAGTTTTCTTGAATTTCATCTGATGACCAAGTATCCATTCAGATCCGTCTCATGTTCATCGAATTGAGTACTCTGGCTTTTGGATTCATTCATCTTCTTGCTTGGGTTTGATTTCCCGATTTTAATATTATTTTAGAATCACATCTGTTAGTTTGGCTGAACTATGTATAATTCTCTACTCATTCCTTATTCCTTAAGCTTTCTGGTATCTGCTTCATTTTCTATGGTTTAATTTTACTTCCTTTACCTTCCTCCAGAACTCTCTTTCTTCATCATTGTGTTTCTTCCTCTGCCTACCGATATTTCTATCCCTTTAGTTGCTTTACTTCTCTTCTTCTTCTTATATTTTGCTAAGATTGATTTGTTCATCAAGGTATCCTCTTTAATTGTTAAAGATCTTAATAATTTAATTGATTATTTTATTATAATTCTCTGATTTTACTTCATTATTACTCTTTGAATCTCTCACAAATTAGATATTCGAATATTTTATCAATTTATTTTTAATTCTTTTACATCAAATTATTTCTCTTTTTATTTACGGCACTCTAAATTGTTTTTTATATGCTAGTATTACTCATATGTCTTTAGTAATCTAGCCATATCATGTTTGTTATGTTTTCTATTTATTTGTTGCCTCCCCAGTCAAATAGTCTATTCTCCCTTATCATTTTCGAGAATCTAGTGGGTTCTCCAGCTGAGTTTATTTACTCACATCTATTCATATGATTCTAATCTACCAGGGCCTTGTGAATACTACAGTAATGACTCACTCAGCAGTTGATTATAGTCTTTCATTGGCTTATTGCCATTATTGTATCCATCACACTTCTTGTTATTATTTTTGCAATTCATTTTCTTTTCAGCTTAATCAATGTGATTTATAATAAAGCAATTAATAATTAATAATAAAAAAACTAGTAGCCATCAAAGCTTTAAACACTCCATGGGAAAATCTTATAATAATAAGAAGTCAGAATACATTTTACTTCTACGATATGGAACAAGTAATCCTTAGGATGGTTCGAGGGTTTTGAGTACTTACAAAGAAATTTCAGCAGTCTTAGGGATATCACTCTATTAGGTGAGAGCTGCTTGTATGAGAGCATTCTGCAAGTAGGAGCAGGTGAGAAGGAGAGGACGCCCTCCATAGACTAAGCTTTCTGCAATGCACCTGAAGTATTTACTGGATAACAAAACGCTAACCTAGTGGAAGTCTTACTCCCTGAAAACTCGCTGCAAGCTCTTCCATTGAAAATTTCCAGAGAGTAGAATAAGTGCTTCCCATTTGGCAACAATATACAGGACCAATAAAATAAAATACAAAGTATTAAAGTCAGTGTACAGAATATCAAAACCAAAAATTGAACAAATTCTTGAACAGAGAATAGTCCGTTATAATAAACTTTGGGGTGCTATATAACATAGCAAGAAAATAATTTATGTTGATGAAATAATTTTCAAGCCCTACTCTGTAAATGGAAAAGCATGGACGGGTGAGGGCTAAAATCAAAGTGCCCCTAGAGAAGGGCTGAAGCTACCAACGATGGCCGCAATCGTGGGAATTAGTTATGAACTTGGCTTTGAAGGATATATGATTAAATAGAACTCTATTAAGACCCCTGACATTAGCGACTTCTTAGAATACATTCAAGTTAGAAATACGAAGGACTCAGTTTTTATTTTCTGGGACAACCTCCGGTCTCACCACAACAAGCAAATAATAGATTTAATATAGAGCTATGGGTGGCACTGCCTATATAATGCACCCTATTCCGCTGAATTTCATTGTATTGAGGAGGTTTTTGCATAAATAAAAAAATAATATAAAAAAGGAGTAATAGAAAAAGATTTCAACTTAAATAAGAACGAGCATAATTAATTGATAAAACTTTCTATTCAAAGCATTAGTATTGATATGATTAGAAAAATTATAAAAAGACATGAAAATAAAGTTGAGTTGTTTTTAGAGCAAATAGTTAGTGGTGATTAGCTAATAATATTATATAATAAATAGTTCTCTCACTCCATCTCTATGTCCGGAGGGGCTCTTTTGCCGCTTGAATCTTGAATCATTTCCTTAGGATTAATCTATCTGTCACCCTCTCCGTAGTCCTCGACTTTTGATTTGAACTCTTTGAAAGGCTGGGAAATCTCGTGAAATTGCCTCTTGATTTTTTTCGCCCTTGGCTTAGACCGATACTTGAGCATGGAGAGTGCCTTCCCTTTAGTTTCTATAATATAAATGAAGATGGAATTATTTGTACTAGAGAAAAAAGGTTCAGACTCTAGCTTCTTAAAAATGTCATCTTTTATATAAATCATCTCTTTCGCCTCATCATCCTTGTCTTTGATGTTACGTACTTTGTTGGCATGTTTTATTAGTTCTTAAACATACCCCGGCCATAGTGTTCCTAGCACCCCATAGAAATATTTTCTATTTGGGACCTCTTAGTAGTCTTCATAAAAGTTCATATACTTCATTATTTCTGGGTCGTCTTTAACTTGCAAGAAAACTTTTTCGACTGCTAGCTCAGAGTAGTATGGAACATTGAAGACCATAACATTCGCGGTTTTAAGGAGTTCTTTTTCTCCGGATAGGAAGTCTTTCAAAAATCTGAGTGTAATATGGGAGTCAGCTGGAAGAAAGTACCCCTCTATAATCTCAATAATAATATAATCTACTTACTGTTGAATTTAAGGTAGGTAATTAAGTCATTCCGGGATCTAAATTTAGACTGAAGCTCTCTCATGTCATGGCCCCTCACATTTTCTTGGTTCATTATAGTCTGTAAAGTATTTTTAATTCACTTAAGTAAATACTTTTTAATTTTCTGACCTGAATTATATAGTAAGACCCTGAATCCTGAATCTGCGATGAAATTCAGTTTAAAAAGCACATGGCACCATACTGCTCAGAAAAAAGTTCCATTAATAAATTTAGCTATAATTAAAATATTTAAGTAAATTATGAATAGATAATAACGATACTTTAAATTTATAAATAAAACTTGAATGATGATTTTTATTTGAATCTATTGTATAATTTAAGAATTAATTTATAAATTTTAAATAGTGTAAATTATCAAGTTATTATTGAGAAACTTTTAGTTAGTTAATGCTAAATAATGCAAAAAAATATAAAATGATGTTACTAGTTTTTTATTTCACTCAAACTTACCATTTGAGTTATGGGTAATGGTTACATTGAGAGTCCCCTCCCACTTATAGTTCTATTTGATTTTGAAATCCTCATAATCTTCTTGATGGTGACCCTATAGTTGAAGTATAGCTGAGAAAAAGCGGTTTTACTTTTTGTTTTATTTTAATTATCAATTAAATTAAACTGCTCTATTTTCATACTACTAATTATTTAGTCTACCATTGAACCCTTAAACTTCAATAAGTTTGTTAATTAATAGTTATAATATTATTTATTGATGTTGCTGTATCCCCACTTTTAATAATATTGACTTAAATGGTTATTATAGTTTCAATATAAACACTTAAGAGTGGACAAACCTCAAATTAATAGGCTAATATATTTTAATAAAAAATTAATTAAATAAAATGTTTATTGCAAGAATATATTCACTAATACCTATGTTACTTTACATTTCTGTCTTCATCGCAGGATTTATAATGAACGATTAATTCAATCATATCAAAGATTTAATCTTATGGAAAAGCGTAAAAATCTATTAACATTTTGCTCTAAAAAATTCGAGCATTAACAATTTGCTCAGGGGCTAACCAATATTTAAAAAATATAATAAATCAATAAATAAGAGACAATTCAAAAATTATAATAATTAAAATCAAAACTAAAATGGGTAGGAAACATATCTATGAGATTGTTGATGCCACAAACTAAGTTCCCTGTCCTTATTGTGAGAAAAAATATGACGCAGGCTGTTCAATCCGGTCACACATCAGTTAAAAACACAAGGAGCTCCACGATTAGAAAAGGAGAGCAGAGTTAGATAAAAAAATGTAATGCAAGTATTGCCTGGAAAAGTTTGAGAGAACCAGTAACTGCTCAAGGCACGAGAATAACTGCGCATGGAACATACTTCACGAGCAAAACTTAAAGAAGAGAAAATATACAGATGATTTAATGGGGTGATACTAAGGACCAAAGATAGTAACTATGAAAGTACCTGGTGGACAAGAATGGTAAATTATTAAGCAAAGAGTTAAAAAAATGGTTTATAAAAACCTAACGAATCCAGTTCTGTACGAGGGTGACGTCTTGGATTTAAAGATGTGGCAACAAATTGCAGAGGATGTGCTTAAAAAACATGGCAAGCTCTATGAAGTTATTGTTATCGATCCTCCATGGAAACTTAAATAAGACCTGCCGTACCCCACACTTACTGATAAATAAATATTAGAACTTCCCATGCACTTGGTGTAAGAGAGAGGAATTATAATTCTGTGGATAGTCAACTAGAAAAAAGAACTGGCAAGAGAGTTTTTAAAGGTTCATGGGTATAAAGAAGTGGACTAGTGTGAATGGGTAAAGCTCACAAAAAATGGGGTCCTTTATCCTGGGTGGGGTAAGTATTCATCGCACTGCAACGAGTCATTCCTAATTGGTAGAAAAGGGGAAATCAAAGATATTGTGCAGTTTCATAAGGCAAAGTCAGTCATGTTTGAAGCAGTTCAAGGTCACTCACAAAAACCGAGCAAAATTTACGATTTTATTCAAACAATCGCTCCTAATAGACTAAATTTAGAAATATTCGCCCAGAAAAACAATATAAGAAAGGGTTATAGCAGCTTTGGCAACAGACTGAGATGAGTGAGTGTGTATATTGAAACTATTTGTGTGTTTTAAGTATTGGTCTTGTTTTAAATAATAAATTAAAAGTTTAAATTAAAATCATATTGAATCTCTTCTTTTCCTCGTTTGGGTCTTATTAATTGTTCAATGTCCATATTTACCTTTTTCATATTCTTCTGAGCCAAGTCTCTTATTATTTAAATGGTATGGATTTTTTTTAGTTGGGTGACATTTCTCAGTATTTTATTCGGTTTGTTCCTTTTAAGGCGATTCTTTTCATCTGTAGTTCCATCTTCTCTTTTTCTTATATTTAAAGAATTGTACTGTAACTAACGGAGTGTATTTATATAACATCAGTAATCTTATCTTTGCCATTATTATTGTGTCACAAACTGTACTGTTCTTGGAGCTTGTAAATATTATGAATAACTATCACTTTTTCTAAATATAACTATATTAATTCTTTTAATAGTTCTGGGTATTTAAGCATATTTTAACCCTTAAGTATTTTGCTTCCTTCACCTTGATGATCCCTTCTATCTAAAGTTCCCTACAGAAACTTCTTGCATCTCTCAGGAATTCTATTTTATCTCGTGTAAAGCATTAAGTTATGTGAAGTTTCTATTTCTTTGAAGCACTATAATTACTCTCTTAAACTATTGTTGGTCTTAAACGCAAATGCGATGAGTTTGCCTTATTTAAATAGAGACTTTAGTTATTGTTGGTTAAAAGGGCATCTTTCAGGTAAATATTGAATACCATGGGTGATAGTATACTTTCTTATGGTACTCTTTGTTCTATGATTATCTCTTAGTTTTCAAAGGAAATTTTGTTATTTGTAAATAACACTTCATTAGTTTGATCACTTCAGCATCTTTTTTGACAATTAACTATCCCTATTAGAAAAGAGACTAGTTTGTCATTGAAACATTAAGTAATTTGCTTATTGTTCGCAATCAGCAGTTATGCCTACTTTCACTAGATCTTCCTCCTAGTTGTTTTTATGTGTGAGAGGAGCCTTAAGATTAATGTTAGTGCTCTTACTTTCTTTAAAGCCATATTGGAAATTTTCTGTTTATAACAACTCACTTATGTTATCGCTGATTTTATTAATGATAACATTTCTATTATTATCTGATAGCGTGAGTTAATCACTATTGGTCTTTTGTTGCTAACTTCACTGTAGGATTCCTTTTAATCTTTGCTAAAAAGAATCAACCTTCCCACTTTGTTCCAAAATGGGATCTGTCTCTCGTTAAGTTATTATGTTATTTTCTTACAGATTGTTTTTCACAATTTCATTGACTTACTTAGTATTTTTCCATCGAATCCATCCACCTTAATCGCTTTATTAAGGTTGAATTCTTAGATACTTTGTTTGAAGTCTTTTTCCAAGCGGAATTTCTCACTTTCTTGCTAGTGTATTATTATTATTATATATTTTAATTTTTTCTCCAGTATTAATATATTCTTTTGCCTTTGAATAGTTAGCTGTAGAACTTTCTATTACTTTTTCCAGTATTATTCCCTCCTGCTTCAACTCTCTCGTCTTTAATTGCTAGTCCTTTAACTGGTTATCATCCCATTTAACTCTTTGTTAGTCACTATACCATGTAAAAGAATCCTTTTAATCATTCTTATCCAGACAATGTTTTCAATTATTTATTGCCTTATTCCATTTAATTTTAAATTGTTGGAATATATTTGTTAAGTCTTTACCGTTGCTTTTTAGCAATTACTCCAGTGGCATTCGGTTTCTATTTTTCCTTCTTATGTTTTTTCAAATTTATTCGCAAAGCTTTCTTATATCGGTTTGTCTAGATCCTCAAAAGTAAGCTCTCTTCCTTCTTCTATAATTGTTTTTGAACACTTCTTCCTGATGTCTGCTATTCTAACTGACTGTGAATATAAAGTTATCATCTTAGAATTTAATTCTAAGATTTACTTAGATTTGTTTATGGTCAGTTACCAAAGTTGGTAAGTTTCCCAGTTGATAGTTTCAACATTGTATAGATTTAGTCCAGTTGGTTTCCCTTTATGTGTGCTTCCATACCTTCTGGGATAGACTAATTCAAACCCTCTTTGTTTAATCTTTTTCCCAGATCTTTAATGTGAAAGTTGAAGTATCCCATCACTATTATTTGTTTTAGAAATCTTATTTAAATGATTTAACCATTAATATTAGCCTATTCGATAGTTTTTGGTTTTTTTTTTGTTTTTTTTAAATCTTCGTTCCAGTATGTGGCAAAAAGCCTGTTTTAATATGTAATTGATAACCATCTTTGTTGAGTATGTTGTTCCATATAATAAATTGCCTCAGAGTTTTATCTTTTCATCTTGTATTTTCCACTGTTTAGAACTAGAACTTCTCAAGTTCTTGCTAATTATGTTTTTGCTATATTATTATTTTTGATATCAACAAATATTTGTAATGTGGTTCTAATAATCCTATGAAATAGGGATATCTATCTACCTTCTATTTCTAGTATCTGCTAGTTTTGCTTGATTTCTCCATTCAGTACTCTGACGTTTTATATCATTTCTTAGATTAATCGTTTCGCAATCAATTAAATTAGATTGATACTAAAAGGAACGTGGTTAGATGAACCTAGTCTCCGACCGGAAGTCACTCAATCTAGGCGCCCCTCTGAAAAGAGATAAGGCAGCCAACTCTCTTTAAGACTTAGCGTAGTACAGCTAAGCACAATTTGGACAAAACTCAGACTATTGGGAAACTGATAGGGAATCATCAAAAGACTACGCATCTGACTCAAGCTCAGACTTCGATTTTTAAAATAAAGGCGTACAATTTGACGACTACTACAAAGCAATGATACTCTAACATGCATTACCCAATTACCAATAAGCTTTCGACTGGTATGGAACCTAATCAAGGAAACAAAAAAGAAGAAAAGAGAATGAACAAAGGTACCTCAACTAGCCTACACTACACTGGAACGGACACAATTGGCAAGTCCCTCCTATGCCGAACATCTCACTTCAAAACTCCACCCACAATAAAGGTCAGAAATTTCAGCAAATCTTTAACAATCCACCACCTTCTCACTACACCAACCCTTATTTAACAAAGGGAAAAATAGAAGCTGAAAAACCACAGAAAGCAAACAACTACAAAAAGCAAACTTCTAAAAACATCACCCAGAAACCCCTTCAACAAAACCCCAACTAATGGGAATTCAGAACTAAGAGGAAACCAGAAGACCACGAAGAAATGAAAAAGAAAAAACCTACCTTCTTCAACTCCAAAACAATGCCTCAATTAGCTCAGAATTAGCAAGATTCTCTCAATACTATCTAATAGTAGAAACCTATAATACCTCAACCTACTACATAGTCTTCTCAGATATAAGTTGATGCACTCAACTCACTAAATAAGATATGTGAAGAATCACCCAAATAAAGTAACTAGATATCTGAAGAATCACCCAATAAAATAGATAAGATATGTGAAGAATCACCCAAAAACCTACTAAATAGGGACGATGGTATTAAATATGCTTTTCAACCATCAGAATCTGGCCAGATTCTGGTCGACAAAAAGGAAAGAAAATAGCCACAACCAATAAGGGGATAACAAACAATCAACATAGATATATATATATATACTAAACCTAGAGAAGTATAAACTAAACTACTACTAAGTAAATTTCAAAATTTCGACCCTTAAGAAATGAGATTTAAACTTCTCTAAAGAATAATAGATTCTCATGATGAAAATAAATTTCACAATTTTAATCTATTAGAGATTCAGTTGATTAACCAACTTAGCGCCTTATATTAAGGAGAGCTAGAACTGAAAAGTTTGGAAGAGAGAGTACTTCTCACCAACACTCTATACAAGAGTGAATCAGAAAATTATTTCATTGGAGAACAATCAGAAAACTCAGAGCCACCATAAATACCTGTTAAGAAAAGAACAGAGAAAGAAAATAAGATGGCACAAGAGATTGTCAGAGAAGATAAGATAAGTTTAGTGAATTATGTTAAGGTCCAAAATTAACTAATATCACAACAAACAACTAATTAAAAGGGCTTGACCCTTACATATATTAAACATATTTTAGATCGGGGGTCCCCTGAGACCTCAATGTGATCATATTATTATTATTATTATTAATCGTTTCGCATTTACTTGTCTTTTGTTGATGATGATATTTACACACCTCATTGTTCACTACCTCTCTGAGAACCTCTATTTCGTCTAATCAATCCTTCAGTTTCTTTAAAAGGTTAATAGAATTCTAGCTGTTACCTATTATAAACCTTGACCGAGATTTTGTTTATGTTTTTCGAATCGTTTTGTTCAAATTAACCATTCATATTTAGAAATATAGACCTATACGAACTCAATTTAGAATTTTCAAAGTATAATTATTATAATTGTTGAGATGAAGCTTCTCTTCTTGTCTATTATTTTATATGTAATCCTAGTAATTTCCTGCTCCCACTAGTTGTTTACTCTTCCGGATACATTTTTCCCGCTTACTTTAATTTTTAAAAGATCATTCTTATTAATATTATTATTGATAATAAAGATAAAAAAGGTAATTTAATAAATAAAGTTTGACCATAATTTATTTAAAATATCAACTGCAAGTAACTAGGCGTGTTAGTTATCATATTTGATTTAAATTTAAAATTTAAATAATATTAAATATATATAATTATTGGTCTCGGTCTAGAAGTGTAGCAGAGTTTTAGTGGTCTATAAGCATATATATATATATTTTAATATTATTTAAACAATTATTAATAGATCAATGGAGCCAACATGCAGAAAATCACGAACTCGGATATTCAGTTTGCTGCGAGGCTAAAGTCACTTCATAAAACCGCAGAGAACTAATTAAGAGCAGTATTTGTAATGTATAGAACTGAGACTAATTATTCTTACAGATGAACAACAAGAAATGATAGGAGCTAAGGATGTAGTGTAAAAAAATTATCATCATATTGCTGTGTTGAATACCATCGAATTATATACTGATCGTGAAAGTTATATGTTTTAACTTTGAATTAGCTAAAAGAAGATTCTAATAGAGAGAATTAGACAACTTAACTGAAAATAGGATCAAGGATACGGTTAAATTGTAAAAGATTAAATTAAAAGGCATGAACTTAAGATATTAAGGATTTGATCAAATTAAATAAGCAATAGATAAATATATTATAAAAAAGATGCCCTCACTAAACAACGAACAATTCATCGAAAAAAGGAAAGCTAAATGAGAGAAGGAAATTAAAAGCATGAGTATAAGTTACCTCCACTAAACAAGCCTCAAAAGTAGGTGCGAACGAGGTAAATATTCAACTCACCTTTTTGAACCTAGCATTTTACTAGATTCACCACAATTCATTCAATTAATGCCAATAAATTACTTCTATAAGCTTTTCCAAGCCAAAGATTTATTTAAATTCTTTTGTAATCTTTATGTATTATCTTTGTTTTGAATGACTTTATAATTTAGAGGTTTTCATGGTAATCAAAGTCACAAGATGAGTACATTATTTTTTTAAAAAAAGTCATCCTTTTTTTTAGATTTAGCTCATGCTTATTTCTATGGCTTTATGTTTGTTATATTTGGATTGATTGATAAAGAAATCTTGAGTTGCTTCTAAGGCTATGATACCAAAATTATTTTCTTTCAAGTAATATTAGCTGAACTTTAATCAATCGGCGACTGCTGTGCCCTTGAAGAGTCCTTTTTAAGAAATTAATTGCTTATCTTCTTATATTATGTTTTTTCCATGTGCTTCTTATCAAACCTAAGAACAGTAAGGAACAGCTTGGTATATATGGGCCCAAAAATACTGGGAAAACAAAAATAATACGCATCATTGAATAGAAATTCATGTGTGAACAATACGTGCATTAGTATTTTGATTTTCAAGTCCCTATGAAGCAAGGTAAGGCTTGCTTGCCACAAATTCTCATAACAAATGAAATTAATCTCACAAAAGCAAATGAATTATTTGAGATTGCTGGGAGGAAATAGTTTATGGAAGGTGAAGGCATGGTTATATAGCAGAAGTACAGTGGTCTCGAATACAAGTAAACTGGATGTTTCATCGTAAGATCATTAAACACTGTGCCTTTTAGCTAGATGGACCTCGAAGATGCCTATGCATTTTAGACTAGGTTTTTATTCTGTAAATCTTCATTACTGATAGAACACTGGGAGTAAGCACCTATTTTTATTAATTTTATCAATTTTATATTTGTAAAAATAATTAAGTAAGTTTCTTTTATAGTAATACAAATAGTAGTCAGTTAAGCGTTAATAAATTTTGGTTCTGTGTAATCAAACACATTAAACTGATGTTGAGAACGAAATATATACAAGATTAGAATAAAGTAAGTAATTGTTAACTACGGTTAATGGAGAAATGCCTCTATTATTATTTACTGATTATCAATTTTAGTTAAGTATTGATGAGTCAATAATTGAATCATATAATTATGAAACAAGCAAAAGATTTAATTTAATTTTATTACAAATAAAATACATTTATATCTAGTAAAATTCATGAGTACTACTTTCACCTCATATTTGACTTAGTTTGGTATTAAATTAGAAATAGAAACTATCACAGTAACTTATTTAAAATCAGCAATTATAGTAAATTTTAATAGATTATTAGATTAATACTATATCTGCTTCTCCTGTTTAGACTTAAGATAAACTATCTACAGTATCTAATTACTAACGTAGTTATTTGGATTAAAAAGTACTACTCAAAAAAGTCATCCTGCAGTTGACATTGTAGATTTGAGTAATAAGTTGTAGCTGAGTTTATTTAATTAAAAGTGAACATCTCATTAATAATTATGGTTATAAGCCTAGCAACATAGAGATAGATTAGTTCCAATTTAACAAATAATTTTCGATTCATTATATCAACAAATAACTCTGGGAATATTAGTTAAAATTGGGTGGAATAGTTTCATTTTACCTGCAATTATCATGTAAAACTGCTATCCTAATTAAACATAATATAATAGTTCAATATCAATTAAATACTAGCTTTAATATAATTAGTCAATTTAAATTAATAAATTTGTCAGAATATATCTTAAACTAGGATACTGAATCATATCTATAAATCACTAATTTAAATTCTACTATTATATACAATTAAAGGACTTAAGCAGATTCCTAAATACTCTGCAATTTAACATTCAAATGTTAACATTACAAGCTCATATAAAATAAACGCGGTATTATTTTTAAATAATAATAGATGAAACATTTTTATAATCCACCATATCATTAAAAATAGCAACTAAATAAGCAGCACGATAAACAGGAACATTGGCTTTGTATGGCATATTCTATGAATTTACAATGAATGAAATTTGATTTAATTAACTTGATTTGAATCAAACTTAAACTCTTGAAAACACTCCAACTATCAATTCCCATTAGCTAGTAGTTGTAGGTGAATAAGATAAAAGTAACATATTTATTCTTGTTATAAAATATTTAAATATGGATAATAGTAATGGAATGTAAATATCTTGGTATAATGCATACTGTCCTTCTATCATCCAGAGTATTTCAAGCCATTTGTATGAATGCTGGCTCCCTTGCTTTGATTCTGTTCTTCTGATGATTTTCAGTAGAGTTCCTCAGCTGCTTGAACCAGGTTGAAACTCATGTAAATACTCTAATATCTTAGATGTAATCCAAACAGCAATAATAAATTGTGAATACATTACCAACTACTCGAATGTGATTATATAAATTTAATTAAATACTTTGAATGTAGATGTTTCAGTTGGGATGGCCTAGACAAACTAACTATTGATTGTTTTTATCTTAGTGCTGAATAATGGAGTCTCTTGTCTGTTTGAGCAGATTCAAGTTTATCAATGTCAGGTAGCTACCACCATTAACAGATGCAACCATTATTGCAAATGCAAACTCAAGTAAAATGAATAATATATGTAATGAATTTGCAATTATGCTAATAAAATTTAATTAAAATATGGTAATAATTTAGGTGTTTAGTCCTTATGCTTTAAGGTGTGATTGCAATATTCCCACTAACTTGGTCTATATAATGGTTAATCCTTTGCAAATGCAGTTTTTCCTGATTTGTTTGCAATACTAGGATCCAAGTAAACAGTGTATTTGGATAATTATAAGTAAACCTATTAATATATAATAAATGTAATTGGTAAAAATAAGAATATGTTTTTTGGACTGGCTAGAAGATCTGTAGCAATGGATAATATGACAGGAGAAGAATCTGACGTGTTACCTGAGGAATCAAATGCACTAAGCACACTTACGTATACACTACAAGATGGAAGAGCTGAGTCCAGGCCAAAGGATATTTCACTTAATAAATTAGTCAACACAGTAATAACAGGTATTTTAGTTGTTTATGGTGTGCTTTCAAGCAAGTATATAATTGATTCTACATTATTTATAGTTTTAGTAATGGAATATTATGTAAATGCTCAAGTAACATTAAGGCAAAGCCAGGCTTAAGAAGAAGAAAGATGTTTTATATTGTATTTCTTTATGTTATATTGATAAATAATACTATTATTGTTGAATTGTTACTATATTAATACAAATGAGAATATGTTGTCATTAAATTCAGATAATTCTATTAATTAAAAATGATTTAATAGAAAATTTCACAGAATCTCTGGTAATATTTCTCATGCATACAATTGGTTTCTTGATTCAATTCTTAGATTTATTATAGCATAGTAAGTATTTTTAATACCCAAGGATGTATATTAGTAGCAATCATAAAATTCAACCATATTGTCTTATAAAACAATGAGTAATGATACAGTAAAACTAAAACTCTCTCAGCATAATTATAAGAAAGTACTACTGATAAACAAAACCTTGCTAGCAAGTGAAATTTATATGATACCCATATTACTACGATTAATAAAAAGATAGATATACTTGCAGAGAATAATACTGAGAAATCTATCAAGAAAAGTATTTTCCAATCATGTACAATAAGTCTAAAGTGGGATCTCAATTTAACTCCGGATAAATTGCCAAGAAACCTCTGGTTTTAATTTATAACACCATTTGTATCTTCCATAGAATGAGAATACACTTCACAATTAAATTCTAAGAAGAACAAATAGTAGACAGTCAATTATATCTCAAGGATAACTGCCCAGAGATTAATTTATGTAATTAATATTTATAGATAAACTGAAATCTATCTATTCCTCTAGAACTATTAATGAATAGATCTACCCAGAAATGCTAAAGAACTGAAGAAGGATGATGAACTAATTAAACTCTTAAGCTTTACATACTCCTCCAAAAAGCTATGTTAACTAACTCAGTAATCTTATGAATTGGTATAGTTTTGTTGCGATGGAAGAATTCTATAAAGTTTATAAAAATACCATAAGTTTACGAGGTTTTATTGCCAATAGAATACTCAACTAAAATGATGAAGAAAGCTTGAGAACTAAGAGAAAACTCTTTAGTTCATGCTTAATCTGGGAAGATCAATACCAAACTGTAGTTCATCATCTTGAATGGTATTGGTCATAACAGTGCACTCAAGATTTTTACCATCAATCTGAAATACTCATAAAGTATGGTCAATATTTAAGTCAATAAGATTTAAATATGTACTAATAATAATATTGTTAAAGAGCTGCCAATTTACTGCAATATTTTTTCTTTTCGAGTAATGCTATAAAATCAAGAAAGTGGAATAGGCGTAAGCTAAGCTACGTTGGGTCTAAGAATTGAAACACTATAAAATCAGATCGTCAAGTTGATTTATCATCAATAAGAGTCTCTATTATAACTCAGTAATTAAACATAAAGGCCTAAAACTGCAAATTTAATAGTAATAAATGACTAAATCATCTATTAGGTTTGCTAAAACTGCATAAATAAAGCATCAAATAATAAATTTCAGTTTTAAAAGAACAACATGAAGATCATCAGAGATTAATTAAATGAGTTGAAGCAAGAGAATCAACAGAATTGTAAATAATACTAATTATATAATACTACTAATATTTAAAGTGAAAGACTTTAAGATACATTTCTCAATGAACTATATTATTAAATGTTGACTCAGTCATTTAATATTTGCTTATCATCAAGAGTCATTGATAAAAAGGTTATTTATAAAGTAGAAAAGTATTTCATCTAAAACAATCTAAATAAGAATACATTATGAAAGAATAAAATATTATAGTACCTTTATCAAAGAGATAAATTTAGTGTTATTGATTATTTTTATGTTTAAGAATATATAAGTTTATTTTATTCTATATTTTACTTTGTTTCAACACTTTTAATTGATATATCAATAAACTCTCAAAAACATCTATTTTTTAGCTTTAATTTCAGTTAGATTATCTAAATCCAATACAATTCATGTAATTGTTTCAGTAAATCTCTGTATTTTTATTATATATAAAACCCCAATGAATGCATTGAAAAAGGTAACTAAAGGTAACATTGAATCTTTAATAATCAATAAATAGCACAAATAATGATAGATGTTTATTGTATATTTAATAAGTTTACAATTAAACACTAGCAATAAATATTTTAAATATATAATCTCAATCTAACCGAAACTAATCAACTCTGCTATATTTATGAACTATATTAAATCAGAATATTAAGCCTCACATCTCTAAATGTCGACCTCTCTTAGAACGGTAATCTAATCCAGGATGATAATAAATACATTGCTAATAATAATTGCTTTCAGTAGTGACAATGGGTCAGTACTCCCAGCGGAGAAACCACCAGTCATGGAAGCATGGGAAGAGGAGAGTGGAGACATAGACGTATGTACCTTCGATTATCACACCGTTGCAAGCATCAACATCACATGGCTGCTATAGAGCATCAGTGGCTTTGTAGAGCCAATGATAAGGTGAACATCTCTTGCAAGACCGACAATAATTTTGACTCTTTAAGCAGCTGGAAGATTAGTCTAAGCGTATTTCAAGTATTCCTTGGTGCATTCGGTGATGGAAGAGCATGATGAAGGAGTCCATTTGTGCTGAGACTGTCGGTATAAACGCAGGAATGAATGAGCAGTAGTGATAGAAAGTCTTATATTCGCTGCTTTATAAACATTGATCAATTTCTACTCTATTGGCATCCTGCCCCTTTAGAGCCAAGAATTTGTATAAGTGCTCTGAAGTGCCAGAGTGGATGGGAACTCCATTCAAAACCCCAAAACCCCTTAATGAGGTTTATAAGTGCTTTGATTTGTAGGGAATTTGTTAGGGGTTGGGGTTATTAATTAAATGCGAGACAAAAATAGCAAGCTTTTGGGGTCTGTTTATGATGAAGAGTATATAGATTTAGTGTTTAAACTGCGATATGGATGTGATATATACAGTGAATAAGTCAAACCTGTACTTAATTACAAGTCAATTGCACTGCTCTTAAAGAGAAGTCCTTCAACTGTTCGCTCCCACTGCCTTATAGCTGTATAACTAAAGCAATAATAGCTGAATTCAATGCCTTAGAGAAAGTCAAAGTTTCAATAGAAGCATATTGACTATCTTATTAATGAAAAAACTTTGAAGTATTGGGCTCACTTCTCTCTTGACCAACGAGCTATTATGTTTCACCGCCAGTTCCCTGAGTTGAAGATCTCTGCATAGTCTGTTGCTAACATTTATAAACGAAATGGTATCTCTTACAAAGGTGTGAATCGTATCAAGAGAGTGATTGATTTCACTCTGCCATTTTACAACAACAACTAATTATATTTATAATTAAATGGAGAGAGCCTAATAGAGTAATATTAAGTTTATTCATGCTGACGAGGCTGTGTTTACCTTCAACACTTTCATCTAGAAGTCTTGGTGTAAGAGGCATAGTAATATAGAAGTATATGACTAGAAAGTCAAGGTATAAACGATGGCAATTCTTGGAGTAATTTGTGAAGATACTGGTTTAGAAACTTATGTTATTCATCCTCGCTCTATTAAGACAGAGCAGTATATAAAGTTCTTAGAACAGCTGGGAGAGAAGTACCCTGAATAAGAGATAATACTGTTTGTTGATAATCTTTCTGTTCATAAGACTAAAGAAACAGGAAGAGTTATGAACAACTTAGAATAACATCAGTGTTCAACGTACCTTACAGTCCATAGTTTAATGGAATTTAGTTCTACTGGGGTATATTAAAAGGCCATTACAAGAAGCTGCTGCTCTACCACTTGATGCATGACCTACCTATTGATACAGTTGACTTTATTAAAAGCTCAGCGAAGAGAGTAGATAATTTATTGGCTTAAAAGTGTGCGAAAGAAGGGAGAGTGAATGTATATAAATAAGTTTTAGAGTTAAGTTAATGAATATATAAGTCACATTTAGAATTCTTTAGAGGGAGCTGGCTTCTCTTTCTTTTCTTCTATTTCTTGCTTCCCTCCTCCTAAGTTTCTTCTCTTGCTGCCAGCTCCAGCATCTATGTTCATTGACTCTGGAGGCTAAATATTTGAATAAAGTCTCTTGTAACTTCATACTTGTCTGCGACTTTCGCTCTCTGTGAAGGTTGCTCTATTCCTTCATCAAGAAGATGCTAGTTCCAGATTTTCTAAAGAGTTAAGCTACAAATCTTACTTGAAATATAAGGGTGCTTCTGCAGCTCTGATAGCCAGCTCTCACTTATCTTGATCCCTTGTTGTCCTTATCTTCTGAAGAGATGCTGTACCTTTTCTTATGAGATTCTTGAATAATTTCTTTCAAGTAATCACCTTATATTGTTGCAAGTATGCCAGAGAAATAGTTTCTTTCAGGAAGTTTATTTGACAACTGCTTCTTAGAAGGCAGGTACTGCGAAACCTCTGGGTCATTCATAGCATCATCATATAAGTTAGTCACAGAGATTTCTGGATAGTTTGGAATCTCTGCAAACTTCACATCTTAAGTTTTCAAAGCTTTCTTCTCTTAACAGAGTATTGCTCTTAGAAATGAAATTTTAGTACCTTCCATCGTTGGTAGAAACAAACCAACTACATAATCAAGATTAGTTAGTATGAGTTAATTACCTTGCTGCACCAGGTAGCGATGCAAATCCTCCTTGCTTCTAAATCTTTGAATCAATTCTTGTGCTTGCACTCTTTTCATTGCATCATTCATTGACTCCATCTTGTTTACAGATCTAAGAAATGATATTCAAATTTAAGTTTATTGATTTCAATTATATACCTCTGTAAAACTTACTATTAAATATGGGCATCCTATAGAAGGTCAACCTCTTAGCAGGATATGCAGAAGGTTTTGAGAACTTGTTTCAAACTTGAGAGATTGATATCAATTTCTACTGTTATAGTTCCATATTTTTAAATTTAAATTTGTGCGTACTTAATTAGGAGCAGCTCCTAAAATGCTAGTACTTAATTAGGAGCTTTAATTAATGCTAGTACTTAATTAGGAGCACCCTAATTTTAATCATATAATGACAAAATACCTCCTAAAGCAGTACGTACTTAATTAGGAGCAGCTCCTAAATTGGTACGTGCTATAATCAACTTATTATTGAAAGTTAATATGGTTACTTTATCACCCAGATTTAGAGCTGGATCGTCTCTTAGCATTCATATTTCTTCTATAATAATCTAAAAACTTCCCTTGAAACTTGTAGGCTTGCAAAGCTCTCATATAAGCTCTCAGTTATAGAGGTAGTTTTATAATTTTAAATTCAAATTTAAATATGAGCGCTAACATTTTAAGAAAAACAACAGCACTTCCATAAAACTAAATGAGACTGACCTTTGGCAGCAATAAAAAATGTGATAACTGTGAGATGAACTCACATAAGGAACTACCTGAGCTATCACTTGAGGTCTCTGTTATTAAAATAGAAATTAATAATAGAAAATAAATGGCAAACAAGTGTGTGGGAGACAGAGAGGAGGAGAAAGGTATTAATGAAATGCCTATACAAACTGATAAAGTAGAAGTATACTTTTGTGAGTAGTGTGAGAGAGACTTCGCTCATAAATCTAGTTGGTATAGGCATGTGAAAGAGCATAGAGAAGCCAAGTCAACTATCTACTTAAAGCACGATAAAATCGACGGATAGTATGAGTGCTTCGAGTGCCATAAGCAGTATGCTCATACAAGAGATTTAAGGAAGCATCTTTTAAAAGCTCACAAGAAAGATTTAGAGATTGAAAAGCATGAAGATGAATTGAAGCTACTGAACAAAAGAAAAACAAGAGAATCTACGAAACTTGTAGAGCTTGAACAAGCTAGTGAATCAGAATATGTGAGGAAATCACGCAACCTACTAGCATCCGAAATCACAAAGATCATGATTAAAATTCAATACAAAAAGATTCCTGTTCTTGCCTAAATTGACCTAGACACTTCACTTTAAAGCTACCTTATATTAGAAGAATCTTTTGATAAGAAAGTTATCAATGATCATCAGTATGCATACAAGGTGTATCCCTTCAACTATCTCTTAAGTGATGATAAATACTAGATGGAGTTTACAAATGAGTATCATGTACTCACTCAAGCAAAGTTCAAAGAGTGTAGATACTTAATAAAGTTAGATGCTGTTCTCCTCGCCAAGGATCATGTTGCTTTCAGACTCCCACTCTATGAAATGACCCTAAGAGATTTCATTACAGATCAAAGAAATCATAAGTAGCTTGGATAAATAGCAACTCAGACCTTACAAGGTATAAAAGAGCTTCACAAGTTAGGGTTTGTTCACAGAGATTTGAAGCCAGAAAATATAATGATAAACTTCTCACCAGTAAGAGATGCAATAATCGATTTCAATAGAGCCTAAAGAGTGGAAGTATCAAGGCTTGGAACTGTAATGGGAACTCAAGGGTACTATCCAGAAAGAGAAGACTGGAGAGATGGTGACTTTTAGTGGGCTGTGTGGGCTTTAGCAGCAATAATAATAGAGTGCGATATGCCTCGCAACGATTACTACTCACAAGGTGTGAGAAGGATGCTAAACAAAGAATAAAGCAATTTATTGACAGAAAAAGAGTATTTCAATCAATGAAATAAATGGCAGAGTCAATAATAATAAAACCAAACTCAAGATCAGACATATCAGTAGAGCATATAGAGTTGTGGTTAAGTAAGATAAACTTCAGACCTCTACCACATGATCCTAAAGTGCATTTTGAGTGATTAAATTAAATACTTTGCTATAAATTTCACATTAAACCTATTAATAACCCCAACCCCTAACAAATTCCCTACAAATCAAAGCACTTATAAACCTCATTAAGGGTTTTGGGGTTTTGATTGGTTTAAACGCCAACGAGCGCGGCGCGAACAGTGAATTACTTCAGGATTCTCTAGTCACTATTATTTCAACAGCTCTGCGTTTTCATTGAAGTCTTAAAGATAGAAGTAGAATCCACAAGACGTCTTACTCTACAACATAGTGAAATGTTTCAGTCAAGAGATGAAAAGGGGAGCAGGCTTAGAAGAATGGGAGGTTTAACTTTTGTGATCTTCTCTCCATATCCCGAAACCATCAGCACTATATGTGTAAACCATCACTTTAGAAACCCCTTTTTTCTTTTGAGAAACAGTGATGCTCAATTATCTCGGCTCCTCTAGGAGATGTCTGAGTCGGAAGTTCCACCGTCGTGAGATAGCTCCTGCTGCGTTGAGTGTTACCACTGGCTTCCCCTAAATCGAAGATTTGCCCCTTGCTTCGACTGCAATATTGAAAGTTAAGAATACCGAAAAGCCAATGCCTAGACTGGCTGTCAATAATAACCAACACAAGACTCCAGGGATTCCAAATCAAATATCTACTTTATGGCAAATGAAATATACTAGCCCATGCTCATCAACCAGGCTTATTAGACTGTATACTTTCATTTGAGGCAATCACGGAGGTTCAAGATATGGGGTTCGGAAAGAACATGGATATGACTGATATCGAAAAGATGTTTAAGTCTGTGGATATTGAAGGCAGTGGGTTCAAACCCCAAAACCCCTTAATGAGGTTTATAAGTGCTTTGATTTGTAGGGAATTTGTTCGGGGTTGGGGTTATTTATTAAATGCGAGACAAAATAGCAAGCTTTTGGGTCTATTTATGATGAAGAGTATATAGATTTAGTGTTTAAACTGCGATATGGATGTGATATATACAGTGAATAAGTCAAACCTGTACTTAATTATAAGTCAATTGCACTGCTCTTAAAGATAAGTCCTTCAACTGTTCGCTCCCACTGCCTTATAGCTGTATAACTAAAGCAATAATAGCTGAATTCAATGCCTTAGAGGAAGTCAAAGTTTCAATAGAAGCATATTGACTGTCTTATTAATGAAAAAACTTTGAAGTATTGGGCTCACTTCTCTCTTGACCAACGAGCTATTATGTTTCACCGCCAGTTCCCTGAGTTGAAGATCTCTGCATAGTCTGTTGCTAACATTTATAAACGAAAGGTATCTCTTACAAAGGTGTGAATCGTATCAAGAGAGTGATTGATTTCAGTCTGCCATTTTACAACAATAACTTAAATTATATTTATCATTAAATGCAGAGAGCCTAATAGAATAATATTAAGTTTATGCTTGCTGACGAGGCTGTGTTTACCTTCAACACTTTCATCTAGAAGTCTTGGTATAAGAGGCATAGTAATATAGAAGTATATGACTAGAAAGTCAAGGTATAAACGATGGCAATTCTTGGAGTAATTAGTGAAGATACTGGTTTAGAAACTTATGTTATTCATCCTCGCTCTATTAAGACAGAGCAGTATATAAAGTTCTTAGAACAGCTGGGAGAGAAGTACCCTGAATAAGAGATAATACTGTTTGTTGATAATCTTTCTGTTCATAAGACTAAAGAAACAAGGAAGAGTTATGAACAACTTAGAATAACATCAGTGTTCAACGTACCTTACAGTCCATAGTTTAATGGAATTTAGTTCTACTGGGGTATATTAAAAGGCCATTACAAGAAGCTGCTGCTCTACCATTTGATGCATGACCTACCTATTGATACAGTTGACTTTATTAAAAGCTCAGCGAAGAGAGTTGATAATTTATTGGCTTAAAAGTGTGCGAAATAAGGGAGAGTGAATGTATATAAATAAGTTTTAGAGTTAAGTTAATGAATATATAAGTCACATTTAGAATCTTTAGAGGGAGCTGGCTTCTCTTTCTTTTCTTCTATTTCTTGCTTCCCTCCTCCTAAGTTTCTTCTCTTGCTGCCAGCTCCTGCATCTATGTTCATTGACTCTGGAGGCTCAATATTTGAATAAAGTCTCTTGCTAACTTCATACTTTGTCTGCGACTTTCGCTCTTTGTGAAGCTTGCTCTATTCCTTCATCAAGAAGATGCCAGTTCCACATTTTTCTAAAGAGTTAAGCTACAAATCTTACTAGAAATATAAGGGTGCTTCTGCAGCTTTGATAGCCAGCTCTCACTTATCTTGATCCCTTGTTTGTCTTTATCTTTTGAAGAGATGCTGTACCTTTTCTTATGAGATTCTTGAATAATTTCTTTCAAGTAATCACCTTTAATTGTTGCAAGTATGCCAAAGAAATAGTTTCTTTCCGGTAGTTTATTTGACAACTGCTTCTTTGTAGGCAGGTACTGCGAAACCTCTGGGTCGTTCATAGCATCGTCATATAAGTTAGTCACAGAGATTTCTGGATAGTTTGGAATCTCTGCAAACTTTACATCTTAAGTTTTTAATGCTTTCTTCTCTTCGCAGAGTATTGCTCTTAGAAATGAAATTTTAGTACCTTCCATCGTTGGTAGAAACAAACCAACTACATAATCAAGATTAGTTAGTATGAGTTCATTACCTTGCTGCATCAGGTAGCGATGCAAATCCTCCTTGCTTCTAAATCTTTGAATCAATTCTTGTGCTTGCCCTCTATTCATTGCATCATTCATTGACTCCATCTTGTTTACAGATCTAAGAAATGATATTCAAATTTAAGTTTATTGATTTCAATTATATACCTCTGTAAAACTTACTATTAAATATGGGCATCCTATAGAAGGTCAACCTTTTAGCAGGATATGGAGAAGGTTTTGAGAACTTGTTTCAAACTTGAGAGATTGATATCAATTTCTACTGTTATAGTTCCATATTTTTAAATTTAAATTTGTGCGTACTTAATTAGGAGCAGCTCCTAAAATTCTAGTACTTAATTAGGAGCTTTAATTAATGCTAGTACTTAATTAGGAGCACCCTAATTTTAATCATATAATGACAAAATACCTCCTAAAGCAGTACTTACTTAATTAGGAGCACCTCTTAAATTGGTCCGTGCTATAATCAACTTATTATTGAAAGTTAAAATGGTTACTTTATCACCCAGATTTAGAGCTGGATCGTCTCTTAGCACTCATATTTCTTCTATAATACTCTAAAACTTCTCTTGAAACTTGTAGGCTTGCAAAGCTCTCATATAAGCTCTCAGTTATAGAGGTAGTTTTATAATTTTAAATTCAAATTTAAATATGAGCGCTATCATTTTAAGAAAAACAACAGCACTTCCATAAAACTAAATGAGACTTACCTTTGGCAGCAATAAAAAATGTGATAACTGTGAGATGAATTCTCATAAGGAACTACCTGAGCTATCACTTGAGGTCTCTGTTATTAAAATAGAAATTAATAATAGAAAATAAATGGCAAACAAGTGTGTGGGAGACAGAGAGAGGAGAAAGGTATTAATGAAATGCCTATACAAACTGAAGAAGTAGAAGTATACTTTTGTGAGTAGTGTGAGAGAGACTTCGCTCATAAATCTAGTTGGTATAGGCATATGAAATAGCATAGAGAAGCCAAGCCAACTATATACTTAAAGCACGATAAAATCGACGGAAAGTATGAGTGCTTCGAGTGCCATAAGCAGTATGCTCATACAAGAGATTTAAGGAAGCATCTTTTAAAAGCTCACAAGAAAGATTTAGAGATTGAATAGCATGAAGATGAATTGAAGCTACTGAACAAAAGAAAAACAAGAGAATCTTCGAAACTTGTAGAGCTTGAACAGGCTAGTGAATCAGAATATGTGAGGAAATCACGCAACCTATTAGCATCCGAAATCACAAAGATCATGATTAAAATTCAATATAAAAAGATTCTGTTCTTGCCTAAATTGACCTAGACACTTCACTTTAAAGCTACCTTATATTAGAAGAATCTTTTGATAAGAAAGTTATCAATGATCATCAGTATGCATACAAGGTGTATCCCTTCAACTATCTCTTAAGTGATGATAAATACTAGATGGAGTTTACAAATGAGTATCATGTACTCACTCAAGCAAAGTTCAAAGAGTGTAGATACTTAATAAAGTTAGATGCTGTTCTCTTTGCCAAGGATCATGTTGCTTTCAGACTCCCACTCTATGAAATGACCCTAAGAGATTTCATTACAGATCAAAGAAATCATAATAGCTTGGATTAATAGCAACTCAGACCATACTAGGTTTAAAAGAGCTTCACATGTTAGGGTTTGTTCACAGAGATTTGAAGCCAGATAGTATAATGATAAACTTCTCGCCTGTAAGAGTAGCAATAATCGATTTCAATAGAGCATAAAGAGTGGAAGTATCAAGGCTTGGAACTGTAATGGGAACTCAAGGGTACTATCCAGAAAGGGAAGACTGGAGAGATGGTGACTTTTAGTGGGATGTGTGGGCTTTAGCAGCAATAATAATAGAGTGCGATATGCCTCGCAACGATTACTACTCTACAAGGTGTGAGAAGGATGCTAAACAAAGAATAAAGCAATTTATTGATAGAACAAGAGTATCTCAATCATTGAAACAAATGGCAGAGTCAATAATAATAAAACCAAACTCAAGATCAGACATATCAATAGAGCAGATAGAGTTGTGGTTAAGTAAGATAAACTTCAGACCACTACCACATGATCCTAAAGTGCATTTTGAATGATTAAATTAAATACATTTGCTATAAATTTCACATTAAACCTATTAATAACCCCAACCCCTAACAAATTCCCTACAAATCAAAGCACTTATAAACCTCATTAAGGGGTTTTGGGGTTTTGATTGGTTTAAACGCCAACGAGCGCGGCGCGAACAGTGAATTACTTCAGGATTCTCTAGTCACTATTATTTCAACAGCTCTGCGGTTTCATTGAAGTCTCAAAGATAGAAGTAGAATCCACAAGACGTCTTACTCTACAACATAGTGAAAATGTCTCAGTCAAGAGATGAAAAGGGCAGCAGGCTTAGAAGAATGGGAAGTTTAACTTTTGTGATCTTCTCTCCATATCCCGAAACCATCAGCACTATATGTGTAAACCATCACTTTAGAAACCCCTTTCTTCTTTTGAGAAACAGTGATGCTCAATTATCTCGGCTCCTATAGGAGATGTCTGAGTCGGAAGTTCCACCGTCGTGAGATAGCTCCTGCTGCGTTGAGTCGTACCACAGGCTTCCCCTAAATCGAAGATTTACCCCTTGCTTCGACTGCAATATTGAAAGTTAAGAATACCGAAAAGCCAATGCCTAGACTGGCTGTCAATAATAACCAACACAAGACTCCAGGGATTCCAAATCAAATATCTACTTTATGGCAAATGAAATATACTAGCCCATGCTCATCAACCAGGCTTATTAGACTGTATACTTTCATTTGAGGCAATCACGGAGGTTCAAGATATGGGATTCGGAAAGACAATGGATAAGACTGATGTCGAAAAGATGTTTAAGTCTGTGGATATTTAAGGCAGTGGGTTCAAAACCCCAAAACCCCTTAATGAGGTTTATAAGTGCTTTGATTTGTAGGGAATTTGTTCGGGGTTGGGGTTATTAATTAATGCGAGGCTAAAATAGCACGCTTTTGGGTCTATTTATGATGAAGAGTATATAGATTTAGTGTTTAAACTGCGATATGGATGTGATATATACAGTGAATAAGTCAAACCTGTACTTAATTATAAGTCAATTGCACTGCTCTTAAAGCGAAGTTCTTCAACTGTTCGCTCCCACTGCCTTATAGCTGTATAACTAAAGCATTAATAGCTGAATTCAATGCCTTAGAGGAAGTCAAGTTTCAATAGAAGCATATTGACTATCTTATTAATGAAAAAACTTTGAAGTATTGGGCTCACTTCTCTCTTGACCAACGAGCTATTATGTTTCCTCGCCAGTTCCCTGAGTTGAAGATCTCTGCATAGTCTGTTGCTAACATTTATAAGCGAAATGGTATCTCTTACAAAGGTGTGAATCGTATCAAGAGAGTGATTGATTTCACTCTGCCATTTTACAACAACAACTTAAATTATATTTATAATTAAATGCAGAGAGTCTAATAGAATAATATTAAGTTTATACATGCTGACGAGGCTGTGTTTACCTTCAACACTTTCATCTAGAAGTCTTGGTATAAGAGGCATAGTAATATAGAAGTATATGACTAGAAAGTCAAGGTATAAACGATGGCAATTCTTGGAGTAATTAGTGAAGATACTGGTTTAGAAACTTATGTTATTCATCCTCGCTCTATTAAGACAGAGCAGTATATAAAGTTCTTAGAACAGCTGGGAGAGAAGTACCCTGAATAAGAGATAATACTGTTTGTTGATAATCTTTCTGTTCATAAGACTAAAGAAACAAGGAAGAGTTATGAACAACTTAGAATAACATCAGTGTTCAACGTACCTTACAGTCCATAGTTTAATGGAATTTAGTTCTACTGGGGTATATTAAAAGGCCATTACAAGAAGCTGCTGCTCTACCACTTGATGCATGACCTACCTATTGATACAGTTGACTTTATTAAAAGCTCAGCCAAGAGAGTAGATAATTTATTGGCTTAAAAGTGTGCGAAAGAAGGGAGAGTGAATGTATATAAATAAGTTTTAGAGTTAAGCTAATGAATATATAAGTCACATTTAGAATTCTTTAGAGGGAGCTGGCTTCTCTTTCTTTTCTTCTATTTCTTGCTTCCCTCCTCCTAAGTTTTTTCTCTTGCTGCCAGCTCCTGCATCTATGTTCATTGACTCTGGCGGCTAAATATTTGAATAAAGTCTCTTGCTAATTCATACTTTGTCTGCGACTTTCGCTCTCTGTGAAGCTTGCTCTATTCCTTCATCAAGAAGATGCCAGTTCCAGATTTTTCTAAAGAGTTAAGCCACAAATCTTACTAGAAATATAAGGGTGCTTCTGCAGCTCTGATAGCCAGCTATCATTTATCTTGATCCCTTGTTTGTCCTTATCTTCTGAAGAGATGCTGTACCTTTTCTTATGAGATTCTTGAATAATTTCTTTCAAGTAATCACCTTTTATTGTTGCAAGTATGCCAAAAAAATAGTTTCTTTCGGGTAGTTTATTTGACAACTGCTTCTTAGTAGGCAGGTACTGCGAAACCTCTGGGTCATTCATAGCATCATCATATAAGTTAGTCACAGAGATTTCTGGATAGTTTGGAATCTCTGCAAACTTCACATCTTAAGTTTTCAAAGCTTTCTTCTCTTAACAGAGTATTGCTCTTAGAAATGAAATTTTAGTACCTTCCATCGTTGGTAGAAACAAACCAACTACATAATCAAGATTAGTTAGTATGAGTTCATTACCTTGCTGCATCAGGTAGCGATGCAAATCCTCCTTGCTTCTAAATCTTTGAATCAATTCTTGTGCTTGCCCTCTTTTCATTGCATCATTCATTGACTCCATCTTGTTTACATATCTAAGAAATGATATTCAAATTTAAGTTTATTGATTTCAATTATATATCTCTGTAAAACTTACTATTAAATATGGGCATCCTATAGGAGGTCAACCTTTTAGCAGGATATGGAGAAGGTTTTGAGAACTTGTTTCAAACTTGGAGATTGATATCAATTTCTACTGTTATAGTTCCATATTTTTAAATTTAAATTTGTGCGTACTTAATTAGGAGCAGCTCCTAAAATGCTAGTACTTAATTAGGAGCTTTAATTAATGCTAGTACTTAATTAGGAGTACCCTAATTTTAATCATATATTGACAAAATACCTCCTAAAGCAGTACGTACTTAATTAGGAGCAGCTCCTAAATTGGTACGTGCTATAATCAACTTATTATTGAAAGTTAAAATGGTTACTTTATCACCCAGATTTAGAGCTGGATCGTCTCTTAGCACTCATATTTCTTCTATAATACTCTAAAACTTCTCTTGAAACTTGTAGGCTTGCAAAGCTCTCATATAAGCTCTCAGTTATAGAGGTAGTTTTATAATTTTAAATTCAAATTTAAATATGAGCGCTAACATTTTAAGAAAAACAACAGCACTTCCATAAAACTAAATGAGACTTACCTTTGGCAGCAATAAAAAATGTGATAACTGTGAGATGAATTCTCATAAGGAACTACCTGAGCTATCACTTGAGGTCTCTGTTATTAAAATAGAAATTAATAATAGAAAATAAATGGCAAACAAGTGTGTGGGAGACAGAGAGGAGGAGAAAGGTATTAATGAAATGCCTATACAAACTGAAGAAGTAGAAGTATACTTTTGTGAGTAGTGTGAGAGAGACTTCGCTCATAAATCTAGTTGGTATAGGCATATGAAATAGCATAGAGAAGCCAAGCCAACTATATACTTAAAGCACGATAAAATCGACGGAAAGTATGAGTGCTTCGAGTGCCATAAGCAGTATGCTCATACAAGAGATTTAAGGAACATCTTTTAAAAGCTCACAAGAAAGATTTAGAGATTGAAAAGCATGAAGATGAATTGAAGCTACTGAACAAAAGAAAAACAAGAGAATCTTCGAAACTTGTAGAGCTTGAACAAGCTAGTGAATCAGAATATGTGAGGAAATCACGCAACCTACTAGCATCCGAAATCACAAAGATCATGATTAAAATTCAATACAAAAAGATTCCTGTTCTTGCCTAAATTGACCTAGACACTTCACTTTAAAGCTACCTTATATTAGAAGAATCTTTTGATAAGAAAGTTATCAATGATCATCAGTATGCATACAAGGTGTATCCCTTCAACTATCTCTTAAGTGATGATAAATACTAGATGGAGTTTACAAATGAGTATCAAGTACTCACTCAAGCAAAGTTCAAAGAGTGTAGATACTTAATGAAGTTAGATGCTGTTCTCTTTGCCAAGGATCATGTTGCTTTCAGACTCCCACTCTATGAAATGACCCTAAGAGATTTCATTACAGAAAGAAATCATAAGTAGCTTGGATAAATAGCAACTCAGACCATACAAGGTATAAAAGAGCTTCACAAGTTAGGGTTTGTTCACAGAGATTTGAAGCCAGAAAATATAATGATAAACTTCTCACCAGTAAGAGTTGCAATAATCGATTTCAATAGAGCCTATAGAGTGGAAGTATCAAGGCTTGGAACTGTAATGGGAACTCAAGGGTACTATCCAGAAAGAGAAGACTGGAGAGATGGTGACTTTTAATGGGATGTGTGGGCTTTAGCAGCAATAATAATAGAGTGCGATATGCCTCGCAACGATTACTACTCTACAAGGTGTGAGAAGGATGCTAAACAAAGAATAAAGCAATTTATTGACAGAACAAGATATCTCAATCAATGAAATAAATGGCAGAGTCAATAATAATAAAACCAAACTCAAGATCAGACATATCAATAGAGCAGATAGAGTTGTGGTTAAGTAAGATAAACTTCAGACCTTTCCACATGATCGTAAGGTGCATTTTGAGTGATTAAATTAAATACATTTACTATAAATTTCACTTTAAAACCTATTAATAATCCCAACCCCTAACAAATTCCCTACAAATCAAAGCACTTATAAACCTCATTAAGGTTTGGGTTTTGATTGGTTTAAACGCCAACGAGCGCGGCGCGAACAGTGAACTACTTCAGGATTCTCTAGTCACTATTATTTCAACAGCTCTGCGTCATCATTGAAGTCTTAAAGATAGAAGTAGAATCCACAAGACGTCTTACTCTACAACATAGAGAAATGTTTCAGTCAAGAGATGAAAAGGGGAAGCAGGCTAAGAAGAATGGGAGGTTTAACTGTTGTGATCTTCTCTCCATATCCCGAAACCATCAGCACTATATGTGTAAACCATCACTTTAGAAACCCCTTTTTTCTTTTGAGAAACAGTGATGCTCAATTATCTCGGCTCCTCTAGGAGATGTCTGAGTCGGAAGTTCCACCGTCGTAAGATAGCTCCCGCTGCGTTGAGTGTTACCACTGGCTTCCCCTAAATCGAAGATTTGCCCCTTACTTCGACTGCAATATTGAAAGTCAAGAATACCGAAAAGCCAATGCCTAGACTGGCTGTCAATAATAACCAACAAAAGACTCCAGGGATTCAAAATCAAATATCTACTTTATGGCAAATGAAATATACTAGCCCATGCTCATCAACCAGGCTTATTAGACTGTATACTTTCACTTGAGGCAATCACGGAGGTTCAAGATATGGGATTAGGAAAGAAAATGGATAAAACTGATATCGAAAAGATGTTTAAGTCTGTGGATTATTAAGGCAGTGGGTTCAAACCCAAACCTTAATGAGGTTTATAATTGCTTTGATTTGTAGGGAATTTGTTAGGGGTTGGGGTTATTAATTAAATGTGAGACAAAATAGCAAGCTTTTTGGGTCTATTTATGATGATGAGGATATAGATTTAGTGTTTAAACTGCGATATGGATGTGATATATACAGTGAATAAGTCAAACCTGTACTTAATTATAAGTCAATTGCACTGCTCTTAAAGAGAAGTCCTTCAACTGTTCGCTCCCACTGCCTTGTAGCTGTATATCTAAAGCATTAATAGCTGAATTCAATGCCTTAGAGGAAGTCAAAGTTTCAATAGAAGCATATTGACTATCTTATTAATGAAAAAACTTTGAAGTATTGGGCTCACTTCTCTCTTGACCAACGAGCTATTATGTTTCCCCGCCAGTTCTCTGAGTTGAAGATCTCTGCATAGTCTGTTGCTAACATTTATAGGCGAAATGGTATCTCTTACAAAGGTGTGAATCGTATCAAGAGAGTGATTGATTTCACTCTGCCATTTTACAACAACAACTTAAATTATATTTATAATTAAATGCAGAGAGTCTAATAGAATAATATTAAGTTTATTCATGCTGACGAGGCTGTGTTTACCTTCAACACTTTCATCTAGAAGTCTTGGTATAAGAGGCATAGTAATATAGAAGTATATGACTAGAAAGTCAAGGTATAAACGATGGCAATTCTTGGAGTAATTAGTGAAGATACTGGTTTAGAAACTTATGTTATTCATCCTCGCTCTATTAAGACAGAGCAGTATATAAAGTTCTTAGAACAGCTGGGAGAGAAGTACCCTGAATAAGAGATAATACTGTTTGTTGATAATCTTTCTGTTCATAAGACTAAAGAAACAAGGAAGAGTTATGAACAACTTAGAATAACATCAGTGTTCAACGTACCTTACAGTCCAAAGTTTAATGGAATTTAGTTCTACTGGGGTATATTAAAAGGCCATTACAAGAAGCTGCTGCTCTACCACTTGATGCATGACCTACCTATTGATACAGTTGACTTTATTAAAAGCTCAGCCAAGAGAGTAGATAATTTATTGGCTTAAAAGTGTGCGAAAGAAGGGAGAGTGAATGTATATAAATAAGTTTTAGAGTTAAGCTAATGAATATATAAGTCACATTTAGAATTCTTTAGAGGGAGCTGGCTTCTCTTTCTTTTCTTCTATTTCTTGCTTCCCTCCTCCTAAGTTTCTTCTCTTGCTGCCAGCTCCTGCATCTATGTTCATCGACTCTGGAGGCTAAATATTTGAATGAAGTCTCTTGCTAATTCATACTTTGTCTGCGACTTTCGCTCTCTGTGAAGCTTGCTCTATTCCTTCATCAAGAAGATGCCAGTTCCAGATTTTTCTAAAGAGTTAAGCTACAAATCTTACTTGAAATATAAGGGTGCTTCTGCAGCTCTGATAGCCAGCTCTCACTTATTTTGATCCCTTGTCTGTCTTATCTTCTGAAGAGATGCTGTACCTTTTCTTATGAGATTCTTGAATAATTTCTTTCAAGTAATCACCTTTAATTGTTGCAAGTATGCTATTTGACAACTGCTTCTTAGTAGGCAGGTACTGCGAAACCTCTGGGTCGTTCATAGCATCATCATATAAGTTAGTCACTGATATTTCTGGATAGTTTTGAATCTCTGCAAACTTTACATCTTAAGTTTTCAATGCTTTCTTCTCTTCACAGAGTATTGCTCTTAGAAATGAAATTTTAGTACCTTCCATCGTTGGTAGAAACAAACCAACTACATAATCAAGATTAGTTAGTATGAGTTCATTACCTTGCTGCATCAGGTAGCGGTGCAAATCCTCCTTGCTTCTAAATCTTTGGATCAATTCTTGTGCTTGCCCTCTTTTCATTGCATCATTCATTGACTCCATCTTGTTTACAGATCTAAGAAATGATATTCAAATTTAAGTTTATTGATTTCAATTATATACCTCTGTAAAACTTACTATTAAATATGGGCATCCTATAGAAGGTCAACCTTTTAGCAGGATATGGAGAAGGTTTTGAGAACTTGTTTCAAACTTGAGAGATCGATATCAATTTCTACTGTTATAGTTCCATATTTTTAAATTTAAATTGGTACGTACTTAATTAGGCAGCTCCTAAAATGCTAGTACTTAATTAGGAGCTTTAATTAATGCTAGTACTTAATTAGGAGCACCCTAATTTTAATCATATAATGACAAAATACCTTTTAAAGCAGTACGTACTTAATTAGGAGTTGCTCCTAAATTGGTACGTGCTATAATCAACTTATTTTTGAAAGTTAAAATGGTTACTTTATCACCCAGATTTAGAGCTGTATCGTCTCTTAGCACTCATATTTCTTCTATAATACTCTAAAAACTTCCCTTGAAACTTGTAGGCTTGCAAAGCTCTCATATAAGCTCTCAGTTATAGAGGCAGTTTTATAATTTTAAATTCAAATTTAAATATGAGCGCTAACATTTTAAGAAAAACAACAGCACTTCCATAAAACTAAATGAGACTGACCTTTGGCAGCAATAAAAAATGTGATAACTGTGAGATGAACTCACATAAGGAACTACCTGAGCTATCACTTGAGGTCTCTGTTATTAAAATAGAAATTAATAATAGAAAATAAATGGCAAACAAGTGTGTGGGAGACAGAGAGGAGGAGAAAGGTATTAATGAAATGCCTATACAAACTGAAGAAGTAGAAGTATACTTTTGTGAGTAGTGTGAGAGAGAGACTTCGCTCATAAATCTAGTTGGTATAGGCATATGAAATAGCATAGAGAAGCCAAGCCAACTATATACTTAAAGCACGATAAAATCGACGGAAAGTATGAGTGCTTCGAGTGCCATAAGCAGTATGCTCATACAAGAGATTTAAGGAAGCATCTTTTAAAAGCTCACAAGAAAGATTTAGAGATTGAAAAGCATGAAGATGAATTGAAGCTACTGAACAAAAGAAAAACAAGAGAATCTACGAAACTTGTAGAGCTTGAACAAGCTAGTGAATCAGAATATGTGAGGAAATCACGCAACCTACTAGCATCCGAAATCACAAAGATCATGATTAAAATTCAATACAAAAAGATTCCTGTTCTTGCCTAAATTGACCTAGACACTTCACTTTAAAGCTACCTTATATTAGAAGAATCTTTTGATAAGAAAGTTATCAATGATCATCAGTATGCATACAAGGTGTATCCCTTCAACTATCTCTTAAGTGATGATAAATACTAGATGGAGTTTACAAATGAGTATCAAGTACTCACTCAAGCAAAGTTCAAAGAGTGTAGATACTTAATAAAGTTAGATGCTGTTCTCTTTGCCAAGGATCATGTTGCTTTCAGACTCCCACTCTATGAAATGACCCAAAGAGATTTCATTACAGATCAAAGAAATCATAAGTAGCTTGGATAAATAGCAACTCAGACCATACAAGGTATAAAAGAGCTTCACAAGTTAGGGTTTGTTCACAGAGATTTGAAGCCAGAAAATATAATGATAAACTTCTCACCAGTAAGAGTAGCAATAATCGATTTCAATAGAGCCTAAAGAGTGGAAGTATCAAGGCTTGGAACTGTAATGGGAACTCAAGGGTACTATCCAGAAAGAGAAGACTGGAGAGATGGTGACTTTTAGTGGGATGTGTGGGCTTTAGCAGCAATAATAATAGAGTGCGATATGTCTCGAAACGATTACTACTCTACAAGGTGTGAGAAGGATGCTAAACAAAGGATAAAGCAATTTATTGACAGAACAAGAGTATCTCAATCAATGAAATAAATGGCAGAGTCAATAATAATAAAACCAAACTCAAGATCAGACATATCAATAGAGCAGATAGAGTTGTGGTTAAGTAAGATAAACTTCAGACCTCTACCACATGATCCTAAAGTGCATTTTGAGTGATTAAATTAAATAGATTTACTATAAATTTCACATTAAAACCTATTAATAACCCCAACCCCTAACAAATTCCCTACAAATCAAAGCACTTATAAACCTCATTAAGGGGTTTTGGGGTTTTGATTGGTTTAAACGCCAACGAGCGCGGCGCGAACAGTGAACTACTTCAGGATTCTCTAGTCACTATTATTTCAACAGCTCTGCGTCATCATTGAAGTCTTAAAGATAGAAGTAGAATCCACAAGACGTCTTACTCTACAACATAGAGAAATGTTTCAGTCAAGAGATGAAAAGGGGAAGCAGGCTAAGAAGAATGGGAGGTTTAACTGTTGTGATCTTCTCTCCATATCCCGAAACCATCAGCACTATATGTGTAAACCATCACTTTAGAAACCCCTTTTTTCTTTTGAGAAACAGTGATGCTCAATTATCTCGGCTCCTCTAGGAGATGTCTGAGTCGGAAGTTCCACCGTCGTAAGATAGCTCCCGCTGCGTTGAGTGTTACCACTGGCTTCCCCTAAATCGAAGATTTGCCCCTTACTTCGACTGCAATATTGAAAGTCAAGAATACCGAAAAGCCAATGCCTAGACTGGCTGTCAATAATAACCAACAAAAGACTCCAGGGATTCAAAATCAAATATCTACTTTATGGCAAATGAAATATACTAGCCCATGCTCATCAACCAGGCTTATTAGACTGTATACTTTCACTTGAGGCAATCACGGAGGTTCAAGATATGGGATTAGGAAAGAAAATGGATAAAACTGATATCGAAAAGATGTTTAAGTCTGTGGATATTTAAGGCAGTGGATTCAAAACCCCAAAACCCCTTAATGAGGTTTATAAGTGCTTTGATTTGTAGGGAATTTGTTAGGGGTTGGGGTTATTAATTAAATGCGAGACAAAAATAGCAAGCTTTTGGGGTCTATTTATGATGATGAAGAGTATATAGATTTAGTGTTTAAACTGCGTTATGGATGTGATTTATAAAGTGAATAAGTCAAACCAGTACTTAATTATAAGTCAATTGCACTGCTCTTAAAGCGAAGTCCATCAACTGTTCGCTCTCACTGCCTTATAGCTGTATAACTAAAGCAATAATAGCTGAATTCTATGCCTCAGAGGAAGTCAAAGTTTCTATAGAAGCATATTGACTATCTTATTAATGAAAAAACTTTGAAGTATTGGGCTCACTTCTCTCTTGACCAACGAGCTATTATGTTTCACCGCCAGTTCCCTGAGTTGAAGATCTCTGCATAGTCTGTTGCTAACATTTATAAACGAAATGGTATCTCTTACAAAGGTGTGAATCGTATCAAGAGAGTGATTGATTTCACTCTGCCATTTTACAACAATAACTTAAATTATATTTATAATTAAATGCAGAGAGCCTAATAGAATAATATTAAGTTTATACATGCTGACGAGGCTGCGTTTACCTTCAACACTTTCATCTAGAAGTCTTGGTATAAGAGGCATAGTAATATAGAAGTATATGACTAGAAAGTCAAGGTATAAACGATGGCAATTCTTGGAGTAATTAGTGAAGATACTGGTTTAGAAACTTATGTTATTCATCCTCGCTCTATTAAGACAGAGCAGTATATAAAGTTCTTAGAACAGCTGGGAGAGAAGTACCCTGAATAAGAGATAATACTGTTTGTTGATAATCTTTCTGTTCATAAGACTAAAGAAACAAGGAAGAGTTATGAACAACTTAGAATAACACCAGTGTTCAACGTACCTTACAGTCCATAGTTTAATGGAATTGAGTTCTACTGGGGTATATTAAAAGGCCATTACAAGAAGCTGCTGCTCTACCACTTGATGCATGACCTACCTATTGATACAGTTGACTTTATTAAAAGCTCAGCCAAGAGAGTAGATAATTTATTGGCTTAAAAGTGTGCGAAAGAAGGGAGAGTGAATGTATATAAATAAGTTTTAGAGTTAAGCTAATGAATATATAAGTCACATTTAGAATTCTTTAGAGGGAGCTGGCTTCTCTTTCTTTTCTTCTATTTCTTGCTTCCCTCCTCCTAAGTTTCTTCTCTTGCTGCCAGCTCCTGCATCTATGTTCATCGACTCTGGAGGCTAAATATTTGAATAAAGTCTCTTGCTAACTTCATACTTTGTCTGCGACTTTCGCTCTCTGTGAAGCTTGCTCTATTCCTTCATCAAGAAGATGCCAGTTCCAGATTTTTCTAAAGAGTTAAGCTACAAATCTTACTAGAAATATAAGGGTGCTTCTGCAGCTCTGATAGCCAGCTCTCACTTATCTTGATCCCTTGTTTGTCCTTATCTTCTGAAGAGATGCTGTACCTTTTCTTATGAGATTCTTGAATAATTTCTTTCAAGTAATCACCTTTTATTGTTGCAAGTATGCCAAAGAAATAGTTTCTTTCAGGTAGTTTATTTGACAACTGCTTCTTAGTAGGCAGGTACTGCGAAACCTCTGGGTCATTCATAGCATCATCATATAAGTTAGTCACAGAGATTTCTGGATAGTTTGGAATCTCTGCAAACTTCACATCTTAAGTTTTCAAAGCTTTCTTCTCTTCGCAGAGTATTGCTCTTAGAAATGAAATTCTAGTACCTTCCATCGTTGGTAGAAACAAACCAACTACATAATCAAGATTAGTTAGTATTAGTTCATTACCTTGCTGCACCAGGTAGCGATGCAAATCCTCCTTGCTTCTAAATCTTTGAATCAATTCTTGTGCTTGCACTCTTTTCATTGCATCATTCATTGACTCCATCTTGTTTACAGATCTAAGAAATGATATTCAAATTTAAGTTTATTGATTTCAATTATATACCTCTGTAAAACTTACTATTAAATATGGGCATCCTATAGAAGGTCAACCTCTTAGCAGGATATGGAGAAGGTTTTGAGAACTGGTTTCAAACTTGAGAGATTGATATCAATTTCTACTGTTATAGTTCCATATTTTTAAATTTAAATTGGTACGTACTTAATTAGGAGCAGCTCCTAAAATGCTAGTACTTAATTAGGAGCTTTAATTAATGCTAGTACTTAATTAGGAGCACCCTAATTTTAATCATATAATGACAAAATACCTCCTAAAGCAGTACGTACTTAATTAGGAGCAGCTCCTAAATTGGTACGTGCTATAATCAACTTATTATTGAAAGTTAAAATGGTTACTTTATCACCCAGATTTAGAGCTGGATCGTCTCTTAGCACTCATATTTCTTCTATAATACTCTAAAAACTTCCCTTGAAACTTGTAGGCTTGCAAAGCTCTCATATAAGCTCTCAGTTATAGAGGTAGTTTTATAATTTTAAATTCAAATTTAAATATGAGCGCTAACATTTTAAGAAAAACAACAGCACTTCCATAAAACTAAATGAGACTGACCTTTGGCAGCAATAAAAAATGTGATAACTGTGAGATGAACTCACATAAGGAACTACCTGAGCTATCACTTGAGGTCTCTGTTATTAAAATAGAAATTAATAATAGAAAATAAATGGCAAACAAGTGTGTGGGAGACAGAGAGGAGGAGAAAGGTATTAATGAAATGCCTATACAAACTGAAGAAGTAGAAGTATACTTTTGTGAGTAGTGTGAGAGAGACTTCGCTCATAAATCTAGTTGGTATAGGCATATGAAAGAGCATAGAGAAGCCAAGCCAACTATATACTTAAAGCACGATAAAATCGACGGAAAGTATGAGTGCTTCGAGTGCCATAAGCAGTATGCTCATACAAGAGATTTAAGGAAGCATCTTTTAAAAGCTCACAAGAAAGATTTAGAGATTGAAAAGCATGAAGATGAATTGAAGCTACTGAACAAAAGAAAAACAAGAGAATCTACGAAACTTGTAGAGCTTGAACAAGCTAGTGAATCAGAATATGTGAGGAAATCACGCAACCTACTAGCATCCGAAATCACAAAGATCATGATTAAAATTCAATACAAAAAGATTCCTGTTCTTGCCTAAATTGACCTAGACACTTCACTTTAAAGCTACCTTATATTAGAAGAATCTTTTGATAAGAAAGTTATCAATGATCATCAGTATGCATACAAGGTGTATCCCTTCAACTATCTCTTAAGTGATGATAAATACTAGATGGAGTTTACAAATGAGTATCAAGTACTCACTCAAGCAAAGTTCAAAGAGTGTAGATACTTAATAAAGTTAGATGCTGTTCTCCTTGCCAAGGATCATGTTGCTTTCAGACTCCCACTCTATGAAATGACCCTAAGAGATTTCATTACAGATCAAAGAGATCATAAGTAGCTTGGATAAATAGCAACTCAGACCATACAAGGTATAAAAGAGCTTCACAAGTTAGGGTTTGTTCACAGAGATTTGAAGCCAGAAAATATAATGATAAACTTCTCACCAGTAAGAGTAGCAATAATCGATTTCAATAGAGCCTAAAGAGTGGAAGTATCAAGGCTTGGAACTGTAATGGGAACTCAAGGGTACTATCCAGAAAAAGAAGACTGGAGAGATGGTGACTTTTAGTGGGATGTGTGGGCTTTAGCAGCAATAATAATAGAGTGCGATATGCCTCGAAACGATTACTACTCTACAAGGTGTGAGAAGGATGCTAAACAAAGAATAAAGCAATTTATTGACAGAACAAGATATCTCAATCAATGAAATAAATGGCAGAGTCAATAATAATAAAACCAAACTCAAGATCAGACATATCAATAGAGCAGATAGAGTTGTGGGTAAGTAAGATAAACTTCAGACCTTTACCACATGATCCTAAGGTGCATTTTGAGTGATTAAATTAAATACATTTACTATAAATTTCACATTAAAACCTATTAATAACCCCAACCCCTAACAAATTCCCTACAAATCAAAGCACTTATAAACCTCATTAAGGGGTTTTGGGGTTTTGATTCATTGACTACTCTGGCTCGTCGTTGCTTCTATGAATGAGACGAATCTCCGCACAAACGAGATACTACAACAAGGCTTCAGAATGCTCGACAAGGATGGCAGTGGCTTCATCTCATCTGAGGAAATCAAGGAATTTTTTGGCTTTTGGAAGACTATCTCGGAGGAAGCTGCCTATAACAATATTAAGAAACTAAAACTATGGGAGGAAATCAGATGTCATTAAAAAAATCTCTTATATGATGAAGAGATTATCGAGCTGATTATTTTGCATAATAAATGACATAATACATTAAATTTATAAATTCTTTTCATCTTAATTTTCACAATATTTTATATATAAATTTATTTATTTTAGAAATGTAGAAGTAAGGTCCCTTTAAGTTCTTCTAGAAGTTTAAGCAATCTCTGAAATCATATAAAGATTCTCCTGATCCTTTTAAGAACCAACGTTTTTACTTGAAAGCAATACTGATGATTAGACCCAACTTTAATCATAAAATGTAGCTATTAAAGCTTAGGTTTAAGATTATAATAGTCTCAAAAATGTAATCATAAGTTCTGAGAGCTTCTGTAAGTAGTTCATAGATTTTAACTCAACTGAATTAACAATATATTCATTCTTACTAAACTATATTATAAAATAACATCAGTTAATTTCGTATTTATTCACTTTTTTTAAGCTCTTGAAAAATGTTCATTGATATTGGATGATAGAATTAGCAGGTGATTAACTATAAAGGATAACTTAAAATATAAAGGTGTATTAAGTATTTAATGAAAATGAAATGATATCCAAAGCTTTTAGATCAAGACATTATGCTAGAATCTTATAAATAATATATTATAGTAAGAATATAGTAAATGTTTCAAAGAATCATCTTCAAATACCTTACTATCAAATGCATCCAGTACATATGCACTTTCTTGTTGCCTAATAAGATGCCATATTCACTTCTATAAAAAGAAATATTAACTAATCTATCTGAATTAAGTGGTCAAACTTCAATAATTGTAGTATACGATTAACCATTTAAACAACTGAATCAATCGGGTATAATTATTAAACATCAGTGAGTGGAATTAGATCGAGTGAAAGTGATTCAGAGACATATCTCCTAGGTTTAAATAGTTCAATTAATCCTGCTTAATCTCCAAATCACATGTTTTAGTGTAAATAGTAAAACTAAAGCTTATTAAAATAGTTCTATGTATAAAATGATATTAATATATATATTTAGTTATACACAAATAAATTTGTAAACATACGGTATTATTAGATTAGGTAATTTATATTATATATTTGTTATTTTCTTTGAAATACTAAGCTAGTCTGATAAATGCATAAAGTTGAAGTGTTTAATTTGAATTAATATCAAAATGATAAAATAGAGTCTAAAGGCATTTTAGAACGAATTTAGCCATTAAAAGGTAACAATTGAAAATATTATATAAAACAATAAGTTCAAAATTCTTATCTAACTTATAATTTGATAGTATTTATAAATATTTAAGCATATAAATATAGAAATAATTTCATAATTATAATAATTAGAAAGACCAAAGAATAAGATTATAGAAAGTTGTTTAGTTTTTGCCTTTATTATTTTTAATATTATAAAAACTGAATATATAAATGAAGCATATTGAAAAGGGGGGGGGGCTAAATGTAGTCATTACAAGACTATTGTAACAAAAATATACAATAATAAATAATGAATAATATTCATTTACCAAAAGTTACTTACTAACTTATAAATAAAAATGAAACAAAATGCAACAATACAATTTTAAGAATTTAACAGGTTTTAAAAATAATTTTGAGAATTAATCAAGGTATATTCATTAATTTACACTTCATTATTATGTAAGAAAGATAAAAATCCCACAAATTTTATATAAATTAAATATAAAACTAACACTTAAAAATGATGTCAAGATACATAGTTTTATTAATATTATAATGATAGATATATAAATTGATTAATTATAGCTTAAGGTAAAATAGATTTGATTATTCTCCTTTAAAATTGTGTGAAGTGAGCTGCTTGAAATATTTTTTATTACAAAATGTATATTATAATTTCTCCTTTCTTGATCTTCTAGTTTTCTCTTCATTTATGTAGTCTGTTGATTCTTCTCTCCTATTGTTAAGGTTCTCTTCTGAGTCTAGCTAATCCTCTTATACTGTAGTTGTGTTGGTTCACTCTTTGGTGGGCTTTGGACGATTTCGGCTTATCTCTCCTCAAAGATGATGCCCATTTGTTCCATTAAATCTTTACCATCTTCTATAAAACTAGTTCGTCCCATGTGTCTATTTGAGTATCCTATTTCAACATTTCTATCCTTTTCTCATTGTACCCAAATCTCTAATAGTTTTCATATCTCTTCTTTGTTTTATGTCCCGAGTCTTTCTTTTTCACTAGTTACGAAACCGGATTTTCTAATCTCTAGCTTTATATGGCTAATTCCAAGGCTGAACATAAATTAGTACCTCTACATGTTAATCAAGTCTTTGGTGAGCATGTGGAAAGTTTGTTCTGCTGGGAGCTCCAAAGCCAGATTATATTATATAATAATCACCATTTACCACAGTTTTTAAGTCTTCAGCTTATTTAATTACTGGTTGATTTGTAGTTGTTCCGCATAGTAGGCTCTTCCCATAATCTGTAAATCTATTTCAAAGATTTGGCCTAATCACTTTTGGATTAATGCGAAGCTAATCACTTCTATTCTCTTCCCATATACCTCTGCTATTTTGGCATCTCTAGTAATTATCAAAATAATCTAATTATTTTGTAGTTCACAATACTACTATGACAACATATCAGAAATATAAATGCTTTTGATGCTTTCTAGTTCACTTAAGTATCTGCTTTTCTCTACCTTCCAGTTATTTGACTCAATACATTTTTATATGAACAGTACTCCTTTCTCATTCAAGGCTATAAGCGATAAGATTATTCAGTAAATCTTTACTGCATTTAATTACAAACATTCCTTGAACATTCTTATAGAATGGTATCTTAGATATGCCTTTATACTATATGATTATCATGAAACTAATTTTCTTTGATTTTCTGCAGTGTTTCTATTGTTTCTCTGTCCGAGCTTCCATTCTTTAGTTCCTCCACTTACGGCCTCCTATTTGTCATTAAATCTTCCAATCAATGCTTAATTACTTTTATTCCTGGTACTGGTCAAGCATCCTATTGTCATTATCCTAGTTGTCTACTAGGTCCACCCTATCTTTGCTTTAAATAATCTTGTCAAATCCCAAGTGAGTAATTTCTGTTAAGTCTATAAGTCTCTTGAGTTCAATCTAGTTTCTATGAATACATGGTGTCTTATCTTCGTGGATGTAGAATTGAATCCTCTGTGTCTTTGTTTCGTTGATTTTATACCTTGGGTTTGTTAGAACTATCTTCAGTATGGTCATAAAGCCCGTATGTTTGTATAACGGAACTTTATAGTACTAATTCTCACTTATCAAGAGAGTCTCATTTTCTGTGTTTGATATATTGCAATGTTAATGGGAATAAAAAATTTAAGTATATATTATTAGTTTATTTTTATAAAGTATGGGAATATAAATAAGCGACACATTGGCTAATTTATAATATGTATAAAACAAGTAATTAATATATCGTAAATAATTATTTGATTTTCAAATCTAAACAGTCAAAATACCACCTTCTAAAACCATTCTTCGTTAAAACAACCTTCTAATGAGTAATACGGGTTGAGTTAGATAAATTGCTTTATTGAAAGAATTAGTAAAGTTACAGCATTTTTACTATATTATTTATTATATATAATTCATTAATCACCTAAAACCATCTTAATTTAACCATAATTGAAGCTATTTAGATGAAAATTAATCATGTGTAAAATTTATTTATTGAAATATTACTGGTCTTTTTGTGGTAAGGTTTGAATTTATTAGTCATCAGGAATCATGAATGATTAGTAAACATTTATAAATTACAATTAACAATATTTTTTAATTATATTATCACGATTAATTAATTATCATGAAATAAAAGCTTTGCCCTAGATCTATAAACATCAAAGACTCTTTGATACATTCTTATAGCCTTGGTTTGCCACTCTCATCTACGAACTGCTTAAATTATTCAGTTTAAGCTATTTCTGATTCTGATTTACCTTCTTCAATAAATCTGACGTAATTGTCTTTTATAGTCATATTTAATGTTATATATTTTCAATGAATTAATAAGTTATGGCAAGGCTAGTATCAAAATAAACAAAAGAAGTGTAAAGTTTCAACCATAATAAAGTAATTTACCTGTGTGGTATTCTTCTATTAATTAACTGAATCTCATTTTTAACTACCATCTTTGAATTTTAAATTATATATAAGGTATTATTTAACTTTATTAACTCATTAGATTAAGTATTAAAGGTAAATTTTTTATGAAATCTTTTGAACTAATATTTATTATGTTTTTATATGTTTATATAAAAACTTTTTGTAATCATCTTATAAGCTACATTTTGATATCCCTTTATGACCTATTAGCTTAAGTTTAAACTATTAGGACAATACAAATTGAATGTTTTCTGGTTAAACAATATCTTCGAATATTCATTTAAGTCCTCTTCTTCATATTGTATTTCTAATTTATTCTATAATGGTGAAGTATGAATATTTTTAAGACAATAGTTCAATAATTTATGTATTTAAATGAAATACTTGTTATTAAGATAGAGCTCAACTTTATTTTGAAGTTTAAATAGTATATATTATTAGTGTTATTCAATGCTCTGACTTTTTATCAAAAATAGATCAATTTATATTTACTTATTTCTTTGCCATATTCTATTGTTTAATGTATTTAAATGTATTTCAAGATCAACATTAACAAACAAACTTAAGATTTAAAACTATCTCTAAAAGATATCATTGACATGTTTTATATGATATTTTAAAACAAACTAGCTAAGATTATACCTTTCCCACTTATGTTTAAGGAATAATTTAGTCTAGAACTACCATTATTGCTTTGTTTTAACATCAAGCTTTAGTTGTGCCTGTTAAACATGTGATTGTTATTTCTTCCGATTTAACGGCTAAAGTACCTAATTTATTTTGTAATACCATTATATCTATATCTGTCCTAGAACCTAAGAAGAAAGAGCCTTAACTAACTTACTTTAACATTTTCCAATTCAATTTATATCTTGAGACTTTCCTTCAATTCTTGAGTTTTTATTGTCTCTTTTGGATTCTATATTATAGTTTAAAAGCTTAAAATGTCAAAGTATTTAGAAGTGGTTTGTCAACTAACAAAATTAGGGTTCAACTCAAGCTGAATGTCTCATTCTGAAATTCTTGTATCTTAGCTTTAAGTTCCTAGATTTAAGGTAATTTTATGTTCAGGTTCATGATTTCTATTCGTCCCCAGAGTAAATTATAAAAGCTGTTTCTCTATAATTTATAACTCACAGAGATTTATTATACTTTAGATAGCTATAAATAAGACTGCTAAAATATGATTTATAGTATATAGATAAGAATTGTTTAAAAATCTACATTTATCAATTAATAATTTTAATAAGTTTACTTTAATTTGTTTATTACTATATAAATTATATGAGTAGGTTGATTTGATTGTATTAAAGTGAAATGGACTAATTTATAAGCAATTTGCATTTCGCATTAATCTTAGAGTAAGTCCGATTATTCTCTTAAATTAGTCATCAGAAACTTATTATTGAATTATTTAGCTTTCCTTGTATGTTTTTTATAAATATTGATATTATTTATATAAGTAATCTTAATATTCATTTTTTATTGATATATTTATATAATTATGATATCTATCACTTAAATATTATATCCTTATAAGAGTTAATTGACTGTTTGGTTTATTGTGAAAGTTTAACAATTACCTTTTTATTTTAAAATCTACTTTATATTAATTTTACCATATATTTTCAAATAAATATTGTAGAATGCAATACTGTATGGTTTTAGAACCATATAAAATAGCCATTTAACTTTTAGTTTTAATTGACTATTGAAAAATGTTATTATCCAAAATTGATTTCATAGTTTTTATCCTTTCTACTGAGTTGATTCAGGTATTTCTTAATTTTCTTTCCAAACTTCCCAGAAACTGTCTAATTTAATTAACCATAAAAGTATATCTATTTAGATTTTTCATAAAACCAAAATTATATCTTATAAATGAATTAAATGTATTAATTAATCATAAAGATTACAACTAGAAGGAATGAAATGTTAAATATAATAAGATTGTAGTATCATAATAGTGGCTAAAATCATTGATTTTAATGTAATTGACTCCCATTAGTTAAACTACCCAATTGTGATTAAACAATATCTGGTTGTTTGAACATTTACTGTGTATTTCATGATTGTTTTTATACAAAAATTTTAATTTAATTGTATAGTATAAAATTTCATTTATTAATATATCATACCTACTTTTATTTCTTTTGTTTTTTACAATCAACTTTAAATTACTCGTTATTAAAGTATAATTCTGCTTTACTTTGCTATAACGACAAGTTTATTTAAACCAAGCAATTTTCTACATCTGGGTATTCAAGGAGATAAGTATCTTCTAACTTGATGACTTGCTATTTTTATGCCATATCCTCAATTAAATATGTTTGTTGAATTTAATTAAATACTGTGTTTACTTTCAAATACACCTAAAGTGATGCAATCTACTTTAAAATAATAGTAATTAGCTAGTTATCTACAATTATAGACGAAAAGTGAGCCTAAGAGAACCTACATTATTCACAAATTTTACTATACTTTTTATACCATGATTCTATCCGAGAAGTCTTTTGGTGCTTTTACAAACCACAATAATCAGCGGGCATTGAGCATTCGTTTTATCTCTTTTAGAAATTGACAATGACCTCTGCTATTTTATCATGAATATAATTAATTTCACTAAAATTTACTTTTATGAGAAGAAATCTGATTTAAAATATAATTAAACATTGATTATTTATACTAATATGATTGAAATAGTCAAGAGATATATTATTATTATTTAATGCTTTACAGAAATTAATACTGGGTATTAAACCTACCAAATATATATGATCATGTTAAGCGCTCTTTCCAAGAGATATATAACAAATTTATTTTAAATAGAATAGAATTTTCTCAGGACACTAGAAGTAATTATTTGTATTAAATGAATCTAAACTATCAATATATTTAATCAAATCTTATTTCATATCTTAAATATTTATAATACAAATTAATTAATTAGAGAGAAGTATAAAAAGGCGGGCAAAATGGAAGATAAGACACAGCCCAGAAGAAAGCTACCAGTATACTCAAATGAGAGCGGAGAACACAGCTTAAAGAAGCAGAAATCAATCATAGACTATTTTGAATATTCAAAAAAGAATGTCCAAAATTATTCGTAAAAATACCCAATAACATAAGTAAAACACAATAATATAAAAAACTTAGACAAGTTCAGCATCCCGCTGGATAATGGCCGCCATCTCCATTTTTTCAACCAGTAAGAGAGGTGGAGAGATGGGTTAGAAGAAACGAAAAATTTGCTGAAAACCAAAGGAGCAAACTCAGGAAGTAAGTAATAAGTAAAAAAAGGCAAATGTTGACGAAGACATTTGAACTAAGTATTTGCATGTAAAATGTACGGGGATGGAATTCCAAACTTAAACAAGACCAAATGATGAGAGAACTTGAAAGCAAGAACCCAGACTTTATCGGTTTAGTGGAGACAAGACTGCAAAGAATAATTGGACTCAACAACAAAAACATAGCACAAACGTAATTAGCCAGGAACGGCGGAGTATTAGCGCTAAATGGTGGCAGATTCTTTATGAAGACGGTGAAAACCTTAAGACAATTCTTGACTTGGAACATATTGAACTTGGAAGGGTTTCCTTTCCACATATTTACAGTATACATTCCACCTTATTGGAATGAGGAAGTCAAGGAATTACAAAACAGACTAATATACATGATTAAATCACTAAAGTCAAAATGTAAGAACTAGAGAATTATAGTGATGGGTGATTTCAATTATCATATTAAAGATTTAAGCAAGAGACTACACAAAGAAGGGCTATAAGAATCCATTCCTCAAGGAGTGGAAACTCATAATAAAGGGAATCAATTAGACTAAATATTCTCTAACGAAACAATTAGTTGGGAAACTGACCAGCTGAGATTGACAGATCACAAACTAATTATAGCAAAGCTAAGGATAAAGTATTAGGATAGGGACCTCAAACTTTCAGACAAAGAGAAAAACTACAGAGTATCAGATATAAGGAAACAATGCTGGAGAACTTATATAGATGAAAAGAGAGAGCTCTTAAGGAGGACCTCGAAAATCCAATATAAAAATGTTTTGAAGAAAAACTAGAGAAGCACAGTAAGACAAAACATTGGTACAACCAATCCCCGGATTGGGTGTTAAAGGGCAGTGGACAAAATTAAAACAATAAATTTAGTGAAACTAAGTCCTAATGGAACGAAGCAATTAGAGACATGGAATAATGCCTAGAAAGAAACGATGTCAAAGGTTTCTTCTACATGGTGAAAAGACTAACTAAAAGCAAGAGATAATCGGAACCAATCAAGGGATTGACGATTTGGGGAGAGAGTCAACCTGGGAGAAGAAACCCAAGAATAAATTATGAAATTCTACAACCAATTATACAAAGATCAAAGATACGCGAACTAGAAGATCAGCCGCCTGGGAGACCAAGCAATGAGGTGTGAGGATAGAGATGAAAAATTCTGCATTATAGAAGAAGTGGAGAGAAGTATTAGAGAATGTAACTTCAACAAAGCCATAGGATCAGATGGATTTGACGGGAAGATGTTAACTAAATCAGAAAAAATTAAGAAAGTAGTTAGTCAAAAAATCACGAATTGGATAAACTCAGGGACTATTCCTTAATATCTTAAAGAAGGGAGATTGATCCTTTTGAGCAAAAACTCTGGGGATCCATTCCCAGAAATCAATAATACCAGACCAATAGTGGTGAACTCACATATCAGCAAAATAATTGAAAAGGTAATTTTGAACAAATTACAAGACGAGAACAGTGAACTGCTAAAAACCGGAAATTATCAGAGTGGGTTTAAAGAAAACAAAAGTACCCATTTAAATCTTATTAGGCTTCTAGAACACATTAAGAGCTCAAGAAGGAAAATTAAATAGAGAGAAGCTTACCTATTGGTAGATCTGTAAAAAGCCTATGACTCAGTCTGGAAAGACAAACTACTGTCGATCCTAAGAGACAGGGCTAAAACGAATAATGACAAAATAGCTACCTAATTGATAGAAGAATTATATTCAAACAGTAGAATTAAATATGAAGGGGATTTTATTGATGCGCAAAACGGAGTAACTCAAGGAAGTAGAATATCCCCCATGCTGTTCAACATTTACCTGCAAGATGCACTTTACTCATAACAGGAACTATTTTCATTAATAAAGTAGGGGAAACTCATAGCATTTGCGGACGACATACTCATCAACATTAAAGACCAACAACAGTTCAAGAGAATTTTGAGAAGCCTCAAAGAGATAGAAAAGACTCACAATCTGAAGCTCAATACAACCAAGACAGTGTTTTTAAGCGACTCGAAATAATTTGAACAGTTAACAGAAATAGAAGGGGTAAAAAAAGTAGAAGAGGCCAAATATCTGGGTATGAACATAGCACTAAACACTCAACAGCTACTCAAAAGAACGTGGAATGAACTAAAAAGGTAAACTGAAGTTTACTAAAGACTTGCAAAATCCAACAATCCCACGATTTGCGACACAATAATGATAGCGCAAATAAGGTCTCTGATGATTTATAAATACACACCCCTAATAGCAGCCAAGTACCTGAAGATAGAAGAAATTGAGAAAATGGAAAATTAATTGAAGAGACTTGCATTCAAGACGCCCAGAGATATACCCAATAGATTATTGAGGAACGTAACTTAATCAAAGAGAGTAATACAACTGATATCATTAAGGAGTTAGTTTAGAAAAACCTAAAAAAGCTTAAACACAACATAGGAGAATATTGGGATGTGAATAGTGGTAAAAGTCAAGTTTAGCAAAACGTTAATAAACTTCAAAGTAACAAAAAGATATTCATCACAAGAAATGTTATGGACACAATGATGGCAGTTAGTCAAGGGAGAACTACGGTGAGTTATGGAATGAGTCACTATTGCAATGTACACAAAACTTTTGTGGATAGAAATCATATGAGAAATTGTCACTTAATTAATTAAGCATGGGATCCTACAAGATTTTCAAACATAATCAAAGAAACAAGACTAGTGGACATGAACGAGAAGACTCAGATCGAAATACTTTCCAACATGATATGGCTCGACTAAAGAATCAGAAATCTTGAGCTTCAAGAGTATTATCAGAAAGTTAGAAAACTTTTCAGGGTAACTTACATCAAGAAGACAAAGATTCAGCTCGAGGATCAAAATAACTAGGATAATTGAGAGGGGCTAAATATTCAACCCAAAGGAAAAATAGAAAATTGAGGAAATTAAAGCTAGTGAAATCAAAATAAAAGTAATTAAAATCAATTAATTAATTAAAGAGAATTAATCAGAATTAATAATAATTAAAGAAAAAGGAAAGATGAACTATTAAAAATTTAGAAATCACCACCATCAAAAGAGAAGCGACATCCAGAATTGGGACACCAACAAAAGAGGCGAGAAGCAAGAAAAGAGGCAGTTCTGGAACAAGGTGAAGGAGATAAGATTTAGCCATAGAGATAGAAGCAGGGACCAAGAAACTCTAGGGTGGAATGAAGATTACCAGAAACGAGTGCCACTAAACAAGCAAATGGGCTTCAAGAGTAGACTGAAGATTGGATAATCAAACCCCAGCAAGAAGATTAAAGAGCCACAGAACAAAGGGTCGAGTTCGACAAACATGAAGATGGTTCGAAATGCATTCAAGGAGACTAAATGGCTCTGAAACATTTGATTGATTTATCAGAAGTGCAATGCCACGGATTTGATAAGATAATCCACGCTAAGAAAGGATGGACCCCTCAATCTACAAGAATGGTCACTATTGTGTGTTGCCCGAGCACAAGATCGAAGATGGAGAAAGCACTAGTGAGAAGATACGATGACAGAGCAGCAGCTAGGAAGAGAGGAGCGAAAGAGGAAGAGTTGTGGACGGAGAAGTAGAAAGCACACTGGAGTGAGATAAATGACAATTGGCAACATAGGAGTTTAATTCCAGGAAATCACATCTAGGAAGAAACAATGGAGGAGTGCTTGAAGTTGATTGAAGAAGTGTAATTCAATGAGTAAAGACTCTCGCAAATCATCCTTCCGCCATTAGTCCTGAATGACAGAGGTATTATGCAACTGGAGAAATGCATTGGGACAATGAACTGGAAATTGGAGAACTGCAAGTTCTGGAGGCAACAAGAACACATTGAAGCTGCCCTACTGCCGGTATGTTGTTAAAGCTCAATTAGGAACTGCCAAAATTGGATAATTCTAAAGAGTACCAAACATTCTCAGATATTGGAGATGATGGACACAAGGAGACAAGTAGGAAGCTATGCAATAGTCCACAAGCACATGAGGCAACTAAGCTCCTTATTAAGTGAAGTATTAGGCAAAGAGTATGCGATAAACTAAATTTCATAAAATCAGGAGATTAACTAAGTAAAAGATCCAGAAGATTGTGGCATTATGACAATTCTAATGATAAACCACTTAGCTCTTGAACTACAAGTTCAACCAGTGTTCTAAATTTTTGCAAAAGACTGGCTCAACATGCAGAGGTACTACCTTATGCTAAACTTGGAGTTGGGTTTTGTTAAAATAGACATTGGCAGATCGGGGCTGGCAATAGAGAAAGAGGAAATGGAGGTGAACCGAGAAAAGAAAAGTGAAGCATTATGGCTACTCGTGGACAAAGATCTAGATACGGAGATGATAAACTAGCGTTCACAAGTTAACGTATGGGACGAGCTAGTTCTGAAGAACACTGCACAATGGGAACTAGAGAGAGAAGATATTAGACAAGGAGGAGAGTTCAGTGATGTAGGTGAGGACCTAACAGAAGCCGAATGGTACCTATCAAATGACGGCTCAAAGACTCAGCACAAGAGGCAAGATTTCCAGGGGGAGAAGGACACCAAGGAGGCACAGGAGATGATCAAAGCTAGTGTTCAAACACCTGGAACTAAAGAAGTCAACCAGATGTAACCTTCGGAGATTGGAAAAGAAGAGGAAGAGAGCTCAAAGGGGAAGGAAGAAAAATCAGAAGAAGTAAAGAGCGCTAGAGAAGAGGAGCATCAGGAGAAGTAATGAATTACTTTGATTCACACGCTATGTTTTTACGAAAGTTTTTTTATTTTATTTTTCAAACTTACCAAAGTGATTAATTAACTAACTATTTATAATACACTTAATGAAGATGGAATAAGTTAAGTAGACTTATTCATAAAAACATTTATCGATAAATGATTATATTATACAATTAATAAATAATTTTAGGAATCTTAAAGATCTAATTAGTGTAAAAGGATATTAATTTTAAATGCTCGTAAAGAATTAGTGAAGAGTTATAATTTTTATTAAAATAACTTAGCGCGTTTGTTAGATATTGCTTAAACAATGTCTATATCCGCTAGAATGAGAGGTGATAAGAGTTTATTTGATTGTTAGTTCTTACTTGCAGGCAGATTTGAGCTCATATTAAACATTAAAGTTGTTTATTGCAAAACTAACTGAGTAAGCTGATTCTTGCAACCTTATATATTGTGTAATTTTGCCATCAATATCATAAAGATTCAATTATTCATTAATAATTCATTGTTGTTGCTTTTGACTGATATCAAAGCTACTTTTTTAACAATTTCTAATAGGTTTTCTCTAAATATAAGAATCAAAACCTTCCATACATAACTCCAATAGCATCATCATCTTCGCTGATTTAACTGCAGTCATATCTTTTTCTCAAATGTAGTAATCATTTTATCAATCTAGAAAATGAGGTTAATTTAATTAAATGAATTCAAGCTGAGAAATCTCAAACAATAAACTTCAACTTTCCTTCAATTCAATGTTGCCAATTGCACCTTTATCCATAATTGTCTATATAATTCAATAAGAGCCATTACTTTTTGCATTTATATTTATTTATATAATTAAAATAAATTTAAATAATAGATTAAATTAAATCTTGTTCATGTCAATTAATGATCAATCTATATATTTTATGTATAAAGTCCATTAATTTTTGCGTCGGCAAATTTTAAAATTTGCCGACAACTTTGCCTAATAAGTATATTTATTTTATATTAAGATTATTAACTCTATAGATTAAGTTTGACTTATCAATAAGTTTTAAATATATTATCTTAAACTTTATAATTTTAAAAAAATGCAAAAAGTCATGGTTTTAATAGATTGTTAAAATATATAAAATTTAATCTAAAGCAATGGTAATAAGTAGAAACTGGTTTTCTTTCTTTAAAGTTCTCATAATATATTGATTCAAATACCCCCAAATAAGCAAAATAACTATTAAATAATTAAGGTTAAAGGTAATTGTATCTTTCTTAACTACTAGTTGTATGGCTTTATTTATCTTGCAATGAAAAGATTTGATTCCTTATTATTTATATTTACTTATCGAAACTGTATATAAACTTAATTTAATTTAAATAGTAAATTTATTTATGATTTATCAATTTTAAATTAGCTAAATAGACTTTAAATATTGATTGATAATTAAAAGCGTGTAAAAATATTCACCAACATACATCAACTATTTAATATATAATATTATGTAAATATCTTCTTTACCCACCCTTTAATCTCAGTAAATTCTATATATGTTTGTGTAAATTAATAAATTATAAGTACTTGCTTAATAAATAAGAATTATAAATAAAATATGAACGACTCATCGACTATATCTAAATAATTTTTGAGTAGAGATCTGAACTTTATCAGAGCATATAATTAAATAATTATTTAATGCTTTATGAAATAAATAATGAATCTTAAGCTAGCCAAATAGTTTTATTGATCATTTATAACTCATCCTAATGAGATTCGACACCTTCAGTGAACTCTTCTTAAAAAACATGAAGATGATTAAGTTAAAAATGAAGATTACTAATAGACAAAAGAATTCGAAGTAATGTTAATGAATCAAATAAAGCTTAGGATGTATTTGTAAATATATCTTAAAATTTTTAAGTTGCTATTGATAAATATTAAACATAATCTTATTCATATTTCATAGATTAATGCGAAAATTCTAAAAGCTTTTAGACTAAGTTCCAAAACATTTAAATACTAAATGAACTTAAAGTAAAGATCTAACATCCAGCTCAGTTTCACACTCATTACCCTAGATTTTATGCATGCTCTAGTGCATTAATGAGGGCCTCGTCTTAGAGTGGTTTACTTAATTAAGGAAGTTTAGGATAAATAGACTACAAAAGCTTGTACATGTAGAGCAATGAGAGAAGGTGAGGTGATCTAGATGAAACATTGAAACTGACTGATCTTATTAAATTTACTCACGCAGAGGTAATAAGAAGGAAATAATTAAAGAAACTTAGAAGCGTAGATTGAGAATGAGTTAGGAAGGGTATTAAGCCAGTTTATAATAAGAAGAGAGACATCAAAACATGATGGTTAGCAGATATTCAAGAAGTGCAGAACAAAGCTAGCAGGTTAGAGTGGCTTATTATATAAAAGAGGAGAAAATAGACTCATAAAGTGAATGAGAGAATCGTACATGAAAAATATATCAACTTAATAATGTTTATATTTCATTCATTTATAATAATTGACTGAGCAATATCAATAAAATATATAAGAATAATATATTTTAAAATAATTTTAATTAAATATTTAAACTTTAAATGAATATAAATGAATAAATTAATTTTTTTAAGTCAATACAGAGCACTGAAGTCTTTCATGCTAAATATGTCTCTTGCGATCAATATGAGTTATATCCTCTTCAAAGAAGTGTCAGCTTAAATTTATATAATTCTTATAAAGAAATAAAAAGTTGATTTATCAAACTAGTAAATAATAAATATCTTATAATCTTTGCTTAGATTTAACTTCAATATAACAAAAACTAGAAAAAACTTGCAATGTGATGAAATTAATTTGATAATAGCATATTAAACAATAGAAAATAATGAAATCCTATCAATAAAAAAAAGATCATAAAATGAATATTAAAAATGATGATATTAAACAAACATAACATAAATAAAGATAAATATATAAACAAAAACATAAAGTGAATATTCGAATTTAAAATGATATCATCAATTAATGATAATAATCAATTAATTTGCAATAATTAAAAATGAAATATAATATTTAGAGAACAACAATGGCTGATTGTTTTATAAATAATAAAAAAAAATAAAACCTAAATAATTAAAATATTATAATATAGTGGTAAATAAATAATACAATATTTATGCTTATAAAAATTGAGAAAAATTCTCCAATAAGTGTTAGCGACGATATCTCTAAAAGTACTTATTTCGTAAAGTCATAAGGTGTCTAAATTGAAAGAGAAGCCAAAAAGACTATGATCTGTAGATAACAAAACCTAGGTCAAATAAGTAAAGGTCTGTGTGTATAAGAAAAGATAGACCTCGATTTGGGATCATAAATTAAAATAGTTAAATTTCACGAGATTTTTAAAACTCTTAAAAACTGCTTAAATATGCCAAATTTGCCTATTTTCAGCGTTTTTGATCATATTTTAAAATTATCAAATTATTGTGATTATTGGAGTTTTACCGTATTTTTGCAGTTTTTTACCAATTTTTAGGGGCAAATGTTCTAAAACATAATCTGGAGATTTAGAGGTCAGGGAACAATAGTAGATTTCATATCGTTTTAAGCTTTTTATAACTCTATCTTTTGATTTAGATATTATTTATCTTATCTTAAATTTTATCTTATTATGTAGTTATTTAGTATATAATAATCATTTCATCACTTTATTATTTTTTCTTTTTATTTTTCATTTATATATTTTCACAAAATCTTTTGATATTTATTCTTTGAAATAATTTTCTCAGAGTGTTATTCATTTTGATATTGTTTTTAAAATTGTTTATATTAGTTTATTATATCTTTTTAAATAAACGATTGTTAAAATTTGGGAGAAGGTTTTGATAAATAAATATAGAGAGCGAGAATATATAAAACTTAAGTATATTGTTGTTTAATTATGCGAGTAATCCTCTATTGAATGCTAATAAAGTCTTTAATATTTCAACTGTCTCTTTACATCTTATAGTACTCTTAGTTTACATAATCTGTGTCGAATTGTATGTCTTGAGCACCTACTATCATGCCGTAACCTCCGTAGCCACCTGAGGATGTATCAGTTATGTTTACGTTGTACTCTATAAGCATAAATATTTAGTGATTGTATGTTAAGAGTGTATTCACTTACATCCATTATTTGAATAGCCAATCCCTGAGCCTGATCTATAAACGTTGGTATTGATTATCTGCTTCTTTGCTCATGGTTTTTCATAAGCATTGTCCTTGCTGAAAGGCATCTGGGTGTTCACTATTTACAAATGTGCTGTGCATTTCTTGTCGTTGCCCATAAGCATTGTCATGCATATCTCTTTGCCATCTAGTATAAATGTCTCTGAATCTTTAGCGTCTTATCTTGGTCATTCTTGGCAGCCAGTCTCGGCATAGGCCTTTCGACATTCTTGACTTCCAGTATAGCAGTCGAAGTAAGGGGCGAATCTTCGAATGGGGGGCGGCCAGTGGCACCACTCGACGCAGCGAGAGCCATCTCACGACGGTGGAACTTCCGGCTCAGACATCTCCTCGTGGAGCCGAGATAATCAAGCATCACTGTTTCCCAAAAGCCCATTGGGGTTTCCCAAAGCGGTGGCTTACGCTTATAGTGCAGATGGTTTTGGATAAGGAGAGTAGATCATTACTGTTAAACCATCAGATCTCTTTAGCTTCCTGCCCTTTTCTACTCTAGATTGAGCGCCTTTCTCTATGCTGTAGTGTAGGGTGCCTAGCAGATTCTCCTAATATCTAGAGGAATTTGATGAGGATGCAGTGCTCTTGCCAATAGGAGGGCTGGAAGATCCTAATGTAGGTCACCATGCGAGCTGCACTCGTTGGTGTCTCAACCGATGGGGTTCCAACCCAATCTGGCACTTCAGAGCTCTTACACGACTTCTTCGCACCAATGGGAACTGGCTCAGATACCAAAAAAGTAGAAGTTGATCAATGTGTAGGAAGCAGTGAATATAAGACCTTCTCTCACTATTACTCTTTCAAATCCTGCGCATACACCAACAGTATCAGCGCAAATGGAGTTGCTACATCATGCTCTTCTTCCTCACAATGCTCTGTGGAGTACCTGTCATAGTCTAGCGCTGCCTCACATCGGCCCAAAGAGTTCCCAGTATTGAAGGTCTTGCTAGAGAGGATCACATGATTGTTGGACGATACGAAGCCATTGGTTTGCTCTGGTTGCCTTGGGGTTTAGATCAATGTAATGGAGTGACAATCAAGGGAGAGTACTACTATGTCATGCCTTTGTTCCATCCCTACACTGTTGCCTGCTGAAGACCCTCCTGTCCCACCATCATAAGCAGTCGTGGCACTTGGCTGGCCATAGAGCACCCACGCCCTCCTCTTCACTAGGTATGTACAGGCTAAGACTTTTCAGTAGCCATTAGTGGTAGTTAGGAATAAAACTTAAGAATGATTAAATATATTAAAAGGCTTAAATACTCAGATTAAAAATTTGGTAGCTTGTTGATTTCCGATGGAAGCCCTAATATATATATTTATATTAGTACCCTTGTTAATAAATGACTAGCTACCAAATATTAAGAATAATTATTGAATTATTTAAATTTGAATTTAACTTTTCAAAAACTCCTATTTGAATTCAATTTACTCTTTTACTATATTTTATTTAAATCGAAATTTTATATATATATTTTATTCAAGAATTTTTATGGGAACTTTATATATTATCTTGCATAATTTATAAGTTAAATTATATTTTGTTTTCCTTTTGATATTTGAATCGTATATTCAATATTTAATATAAATAAATTTTTAGACAATAAGAATTAGATATTAATGTTTTTCCATAAATCATTAAGATTATTTAAACTACTTTCGTAAAAATTAATAAGAAATAATAAATATTAATAAATTAATTAATTCTTTTAATATTACTTAATATAATTACAGTTTCATATGAATAAATGTTTGTCATTATTGCTCAAAAGAGGATATTTTATACTGCATAATTAATCAGGAAGTAGATAACGATGATGATGAAGATGATTATACAGAAATTCTTTATTTAAAAATTTGAATTTTTCAATGTTTTATATTTTTTCATTATATTTATATATATATCTTAATTCTTAATTTACTTAATCTTCAATAATAATTGTAATTACACTTTCGTGAAATTGACAATACTTCATTATTGACTAGTGACCATTTCAATTTCCCCTTTTTACAATTGCAATACTGGAATTCACTATTTGGCGTTAGTTTGATTTTGATAAGATTTCACTATTTGTTTCATTAGTCAAGGAGAAGATGCTCCTAATTAAGGGTGTTATTGAGGAAGAAGAGGTAAAAAGCCAAGAGAAGAGACGATTATGAAGGCAATTACAGAAGATTGGGTTGATATCACTTTAGCGAAGCAGAGGAGATCTCAGTAGCTTCAAAGGACAAGACAATAGTGACAGATACTGCAGCGGTATAACATTAGATTTATAAATTACAATGAATGATTCAAATGCTCAGAACTAATCCACAATAAATAACGTAGAAGTACTTACAAGAATGAGTGATTGAGTCCTCATTGCATTAATGAGCATGTCTGTCTTCTTCTAGTGATTAACTGATGATAATAGTAAAGTTGATGAGTCACGGCAATTGAGCTAAAAGCATATAAAAGAAATCGTGTGCTTTCACAAGACGCAAGTTTAAGTCTATTATATTTTAAAGTAATTCAGCTAAATTTAATCTATCTATATATCTATCTATCTTCAATGTAAGATTATAATTTCCTTATTGATTTAGAATATTTGGCTATCTTTTAGTCGTAATCAGAATTTCAACTGAACGGATAAAAGCCCGATTAATAAATTTATTTAATATAGAGGTATTATGATAAGTATTAACTAAATCATTTATTTCATTTCAATTTAAGCTAAATAATAATATCATGTAAGAATTAATAGTATAAATAAAACATATTATAGATGTTTGGATCTGAGTAATTATATTTAGGTTCATTTACAATTAATTAAATAATATAATAATACTTGGCAAGTTAGCTATATAATGAATACTATTTTAGTACTATTATTAAAACATTAAAAATAACATGCTAAGATTATTGGGATATTTTATATATTAATAAGTAAACTTATAATTGAATTATATCATTACTAAACAAATCTATTACTATAATTATTTATAGAAATCCATAGAATCATACTTATATTTATGTGGTTAATCTTACATTAAAAGGAAGTTATTTGATCAAAACAAGAAGAAGCTGGAGAGAGAATGCGAAATACATTAGGATACTATGAGTTTCAAGATCGAATCTGGTCCACAATAAAAACAATGTTACCTCATATCAACTGCATTTGAATAAACAATTACTCGAATGGATTAGCTTGGTAGGATAGAGTTGAGTTTAATTCCACAAAATTTTGCGATCAATCAAGAAATCTCTATGCAATTTCTTACTCTAGATGCTCTAGGTTAAGACTTTCTTCATTAAACCCATTTTTAGCAGCTCAAGCGTAATAAAAACTAAAGAAAACAGTACGTGCTTTAGAGGTAGCTATGATGATAAAATCAAGCTACACCTGTCTAACATTAGTTAGAGCAATAATCTGAGATTAATATAGCAAATTAACAATTTAAAAATATATAAATAATAGAAAAGTAAATGATTAATTCTTGATAAATAATCTTATTATATGATTAAATTAAGGAAAGGGAATAGTTTCCTTCCCTTAAATAATGTATCCAACTAAGGAGGATTACTCTGCTTCAAATTACTATTTAACCGCATTCATTAGGAAGTTTGCTGCCCCACATAAAGTAATGAGTAATTTCATTAAATTAAATTAATGATTATAATAATAATAGTTATAATGTGAATACATTGAGGTCTCTAGCATCCCCATTCTTTTAGATTTTGTTTATTTATAAGGTTAAGCCCTTTTGAATGATATACCCATTTATCTGAATAAGTGTCGTCCTCTGTTAATTTAATAAATTAATAGTGTAATTAGTGGTGAAGGGAAGGTGGATGCAATATTTAAAAATTAATAAACTATCTTGTTTTGTATTTTCTAGAATAAATGTCTTGAATTAGTTATTTAGTATTCTATCCCTTTTATGCATTAGGTCTAAATCCTATTTTGCTTTGGTCTATCGTACTCCATAGATAGTTGGAGTATAGTTTCATTTATGTTTATTCAAAGAGATCACTTACTGCAGAAGACATAGCTTTTGGCCTTATCTTTTCAATGCTGGGAGTGAGACTGTATATTTTTTTATAACAACATAAGCATTGTTCATCCATGGAGGGGTTTCTGCTTTCTAGTTGATCCATTCTTCTATATATATATATATAATAACAACTGTAGCTCGATTTGTTTCTTTCTAAGAAGCATGTCGCTAAGATTGTCATGGCCTAATGCTTAATCATTGGTGAAGTTCTAAAGAAATCTGTAAGAATTTTATGTTTCTTTGTGTATCTATAGTTTGTAGTTCCCATTTGGAATTCATTTAGGTTGGTTATTAGGGGTTTATTCTATAGTGATTAATATTGACAGCCAGCATTTTGAAGTTCTAAGATTTGTTTAGCTTTAGTCTTGGATTGCTCTAAAGTTAGATCCTATAGTTAATTGACTATGATTGCTGGATTAGATCCAATTACTTTGGCAACTTATTTAACATAAACATTTTACCATATGTCCTTAATCATTTGTCTGTTATCATATAGTTTATATTATTGATTAGTGGTTTAATTTTTTTTGGGATTTTATTAGTCTGTTGTTCTACCAGTCTTTCTCCAGTTACAAATGTATTTCAGCATATTCCTTTGTTAAGCACTTTTTTATAGAGGCTATTTATTTTAAATTATAATTTTTTAATTTGTATTGTAATCAGTAAATGATGGAGGAATGTACGATCTAGTATAACTTACAACCTTTATTCAATGACGTCAATTGTTATTTGTGATGTCAAGCCAACTCTAGTGACTTAATAAGTGTTTTACGATATTTTGCCAATGAAATTCAGGTCTCTGGAAATAATGTACTTTGGGACATTTAGCCTCTTTTGTACTTCCTCTTTGAATACTTTTTTATATTTCTAGAATTGATGGGAGTCAATTCAATTAATTAATTCTGAATGATTAACATTATTGAATTAAAGTTTATCAATATGTCTTTAAAGATCTTTGTATACCTCTATAAAACTATCATTTGATAATACTATAAAAGCTAATCAAAGAAAAAATTAATGTTAAATCTTTAAAATCAAAGATAATAAGACATTAGATGTTTCCAGTCTTTGCTTTCAAAATGATTCTTAAACTTCAAAATATATATTATTTTAAGATATGGGTTGAAAATCCCTAGGAAGTGAGAAACTGCCAAAAGAGGGGGAAACTAACAAAGAGGGAAGGAAATTTACGAAGGTGATGGAAAACTGCTAGGAATTAGGGAACATTCCCTACAACAAAGCAATTTAAGTTTCTTATATATTTAGTGATTTTACTATCAACTTCCTCTATTCTTTGACCTTACTTTTAAATCCCAATTATTATAGATGCTTGTTCTTTTAATTGATAAGAGTTATATTTAAGTTAAACTTTTTATTTATTTTCATTTAAATGATCTTAATTATTATTACCCACTAATTTCTTTTATATAAGCTTAATCTGTGATTTGATACATATATTTATGAGCAATATTGTTAATCCTTGTTTGAGGCATCTAAAGCTAATGGGAAATAACTTTCTACCTACTGAACATAAATAAATTATCTTTCATTTGAAGGTTTTATTTCAATTTTGACTGTGAATCTGTGATTTTATTATTTCATTCATTATTTTGAATCCTTAACTATGCATTCAATAGATGCTTATTAAATTATATTCTGAAGAAATAATCTAAATATTTATTATAATCAATTACATTTAATTATTTTCATTACTAACTCTTACAATATATATATATATATAATTATGAAATTAGAACTCTAATTTGTAGTATATGACGTTTATCAAATACATTTTATCAAGTTTTTAAGTTTGATTACTTTGAATAAATTTGCTAATTTGACTAATTTCAACCTGATTCTTGGCATTTTTCTATTACTAAATAAGTTCAAGGCATTGAAATATATAATTTCTCTTCAAAAGCTAAATCATAAATAGTGTAATTTGAGGAGAGATAGAATTGCTTGCCAAAGTTTACTTAATAATTAAGTAATTAAATTAATTATAATTATTATAATATGGTTTTATTATAAGTTTAATCATAAAAATCTAATTTATAATATAAGCTTGTGAAACTAATCTTTAAATATATTATTTAATTACTAATGCTAATATACCTAATGACTTGATTATTGTATTAGTCTTATCTATAATTTTACACAATATTATTAGATAATCTAACACATTTAACTAATCATTTTATGCAGATAAATTAATCAAAAGTAATACAAAGTTAACTTTAAATATTCTTTATTATTTATATTTCTGTTCTCTAACCCAATGTATTATTTTAATGAGTATTGATTATTTTTGAGTTTTTAATAGAAACTCTCTTTTCAAGTTATAAGCAACATGAATTAAATAGCATGACATTAGTTTCTCTCACATCCATCTCAGATTACACTCTTCAATTCCTTCCCTTTACAACTCTATCTCTATATTTATATATTTTTACTTGACTCATTCTTTACATATCCAATTTGACTACTATAGTGGAGCTTTGGTTGTTTTGTAGTCTCCCTCTGTCCAGGGACTATCTATCACTCATGCTTTCACTTGTCAGGCTTCTCATCACTTATTGAGCATATATGATCCTCTGCTTCTATCAGACTATCAGCAATATCACAGAACTAGCCTTCCTAATCCTTGCATTGTGATTATTTCAACTCCGCTTCTTGCCTAGTCTTTCAGGACAAGCAATGCCTGGGAATCTAGCTAAGTGATGTGTTGATTCATTATTGTTTTTCATGCACTTGTTTTAGTTGGTATAGAGCATAGTGCAACTTCTCAATTAACTTTTCTATAATTATCTCACTTCTCCTTAAATGTAGTGATTATAATGGATTAACATAAAAATTATTTTTGAGTAGCAAGTAGATAAGTGAAGTAACACATGTGTGAGCAGAGTATATGGCAAATTAAAGAGAGATATGAAAGGCAAATAACTCAAGAAATAAATATGGGTCAAACAGTGCTTAATTGACTGCTTCTTTTATTCTACATTCATCCTATATTATTTAATTCTACTAAAATTAATTAGATATGACGTATGAAGTTGTTTTTAAATAACTTGAATTATAAATTGATTGATTCAGTTTTTAGTTATATTTTATTTGTAAAAGAAATATATTAAAAAGAGAGGAACACTCATAGTATTTACAATAATGAGTGAGACCTATTGAAAAATCTCACTCAATCAAGAAGAATATGATTGTCATTAAAAAGTGGATTAAGAATCAACTAAAGGATAAGGTTAACTCAGAGGTTAGAAAATTAGCAATATGATAATTTAATAGAGAAAAAACTAAGAAAGTATAGAAGAAATAAAGAAAATTTGAATTTATTTAAATTAGAAAAAAGCTAAAACTATGAAAAACAATACTTTCATAGAATCAAACATTAAATTATCTAATATTGACTATTAAAATAACAGAAAGGATTTATCTTAAATATAAACTGTATGAAAAATTAGGTGCTTTTAAATCACAATAGCCATTAAGCCATTACCAAATCTCATAATCCACCGCTTAGTTTAGTTTTTGTCTGGCTGATTTGATTTAGGAAATAATTGGCATCTACAATTTCATTAGTTAATTAACCCATAAATTAACTTTTTATTAATTCTTTGAATCACCCAAACTTTTTAATACTTTATCATATAAAATACTTGAACATGATGCTCTTAATGTTTGACAAGTAACTCAAATATAGACATTTATCAATCTTCCTTGGTTGAAATACCAAATATTACTAGTAATAGCCTATCCCATTCAATTTTCATTTAAGTCTTTGGAGGGGATTATTTTCAATAATAAGAACCTTTGTACAGAGAATATACCTCCTCTCACATTTTTAATTTATATATTCCTATGATTACTTTATATTTAAAACCATAATATTTTAAATATTAGGATCTAATAATCGATAAGTAGCCATATGATAATGATTTCTCTCATTTGCTTTTTGATTTTATCTAGCCCATGGCATTCATTTGTAGGTAATTTCATTTCTTTGAGTCTTTCCATTCATTGAACCGCCTCTAATTAGGACCAATTCAGTCTAACTCTAAGTGCTAGAAATGTACCATAATGTCATCGTCAATGTTGCTACAAATATTTTTATTTATATTTAGCTTAATATCTTTAACATATTTTATTAAATCTATATTTAAGTATATATGAAAGCAGCTTCAGCTTCCTCAATGTAAATCTTTCTATTTATTTTAGTAATTTCCACCTATAGAGCAAAACAAGGAGAGAAGCTTGAAATCATTGACATCAAGAATGAGAGAGAATTATCCTTCATGAGCTCTCAAACCTAAAGATAATCTGAAGAAGATGATACTTAAGTAAGTGACAACTCATTGCATGCAATTCTATATGATTAAATATAATTATTATGTTTATATTTTTAAATATTCAAGTGAAGGAAAACAATAAAATGTTAGTAGAGATTTCTTAAACATTGGGATAAATTTCATCAATGAAGCTGTTTATGATTATTTAGTTGTAAAATACTCAAGGATAATTGCAATTTTATAGAAAGGGGATATTCTTATGTATAGAAAAGGAACACTTTGTGAGATTGTAGTGTTTTGATAGGTTAATAAATATTTGTTATATTGTTTATTCAATTATTACTATTACTAAACAAGAATTCTAAATAAATTTCAATGATTTTACAGCAATTAATATCAAAGTAATTAAGACCAAGTTGATAATATTTCCAAATTAAAATATGCGAATAATTATGATACTTACGCTTTAAAAATGAATAATATAATGATTGGTAGTGTATGGTTTAATTAAATAGTAAAACTTCAATCTAAAGCTAATATAATATATTCAATGGTAGTATGTAAATATAAATTGAATGAACCTTATTCATAAATTAATAGCAAATCCTATGTTATGCTGTATTATGGAATATCTTAGAAATGAATATAAATAATCGCGAACAAATCTATTAGGATTTTTATTTCTAAATGATCTCATTGATATAATTTTATTTCTTTATGAATTAAAGCTCTCTGATTGACCATAATTTAATATAAAATGGTTGTGTATGTTGACTGTGAATTCCTTGTTATTAAAAAATCTTACATTCATGCCTCAGACTAGCCATTCTTGGTTCTCAAGAATGGCTATTCAATTTTTGTGATGTTTGTGGGAACACAGATACGTTTGCAATACAATAAGCAATCATTTAGTCAGTAATTGAATTATAGATATAGCTCTTATTTTCAAATTTGTTATCCTAACATTCTCTATTCCTACTATATATTATTTACAGCTTTCTTCAAACATCAAATACAAGATTTAAATTGATAAGATGCTTTATTGATCCCATTGTTATAATAAAAACTGTTCTAAATTATAAAAAGTATCAACCATCACAACCATTATTTAAAACACACTTTGTTATCTTCTCCTTTATTTAATTGACAAATTTTCTCATCTTATCAATTGCGTTATTGCAATAAAGACTGTTAAATTGAAACTTTAAAGCTTTCATCATAAAAGTCAAAGTTACATACTATACGATAACATTTATTCTTCTTGTTTTAATAAGTACGAATGATTTGATGCGGATGTATTCGATTATTCACCAGAATAAATAAACTATTGTTGTCAGATACAATCTTAATCTAAAACTATAAGTATTTCCCATGTGCTGCAAATTCCCCCAATTACATCTGTATATTTTCATAGTGAAGATTTACTTGGATCTTTAATTGCACTAAGGAAATGATGTTTTCAAAGAAGGTTGATTAGAAATCACAAAGACTTATAGGATTTTGCAGATGCTTGTGTTCATCTCCATAGTGCTTTGGTGATAGTTAAAATAGCTAAATACCTTTGACCATAATTATAACAAATAGAATAAAATAGGATCAACTTAGATTTACTACTTATTGAGATATAAATGGGATTTGGCTCAAACTTCACTATTAATGAATTAGCTATAGTTTTAGTTGCTATTAAACCATTTTCCTTGTATTGCTTCTTCTTTATAACCTTATCACCAAGTTTTTTCTGTCATTAGCTTCTAAAACTCTTGAGTGGTTTATTGTCAAGATATAATCAATCGAGGAACTGGTACAATTTATTGTAGTATAATAATATCTTTTGCTTATTATATCATAATTATAAGTTACTTATATTAATCATTAATTACACAATGATAAGAATTACATTAATACTATAGCCAAATAAACAAAGCTTCTTCGAGCTGTGAAATATGCTAAAATAATGAGTTAATTAAATAGCCTCATTCCAAAGAAATAAAGAATTTGCCACTTGGCTAAAAGCACAGGAGTCTTTAGTTAACTTAACTTGTATGTGGTGATAACTTGAATGATATCTATTATTTATATATCAATAATTGTAAATGCTTATGGCGCTAAAATGATGAGTTTTAGTAGTTAATTGAGAAAGTTCAGACGACAGTTTTAGGTTTATATCTATTAATTCTCAAACATTTTATGCTATATAATATAATTAATATCATTTGTTTTTTTCTCTGCTTTGGAAGCGACCTTGCTGCATAATATTAGCATGCTAACATTTTATCACTAGCTGGTAATTGCTATTAGGAGGTTTGAGATTAATAGAGACCGAACATTAACCATTTTTGAAGAATAAACCTGAAGCAGTGGTGAAATCATCTTAATTAATAGCCCAGGATTAGTCAAAAGTACTAATTCTTTACAGCTTTATTCAATTAATAATCAATAAATTATTTAAGTTTAAATACACAATGATAAATTTACAGGCTTTCAATAATTAGGAATCTTCCCGTATAAAGATATTAAATTAAACAGGAATAAACTATAGGTAGTTATTATATTTTATCTTGCCATTACACTCAATAAAATTAACATATATTTATTGATGATAACTATTTAAATTTCTCAACAATCTAAAATGCAATCATTTAATTGCTGTTTACTCCCTAACCTTGTAACTCATTTATGATTATTTATCCAAATCCTGTTTTATTAACCAAGCACTCTATTTCTCAAGCAGTATTGTAACAACTAATAGATTACCTCTTATCTGATGAGAGTAGTTGCCATTTCAGTGGAAGGATCAAGATCATTAGAAAGTGTTTGGCAATGTGTCGTTTCATCAAGCCTGCATTCAACATTGCCTCGCTTCATTCTTCCATTCTCAGATTGAAATTCAGTGCATGGTGTCGTTCACTATCTCCATGTAGCATAGCTTCGAGACAGCTTCTATATTTATACAGCTGACATTTTGTTGAAATCAATCCTTTATGGCAAATTAAACTGTGAAGCTAGTTTGATTGGTTTAACAATATATCATTAGTTATTATAACTTAATTCATTGCATATATCATGATGCTAAAAGGAATGATGATAACAATCAAATGAGTGAAGACATTATTTGAATTAGTAAAATGTTTTAGTATTTATACTAACTCATAATGTCCTATATAAATTATAAATAAATGAACTGTCATATTTAACAAATATAAAAATTTTAAGTTATGTTAAACTGCAAATGAATAATTGTGTATTGTGAGTAATTTATGTAAATGAAAATCATCCTACAGTGATTTATGTTTTACTTTAACTGCCTATCTAGAATCCTGAATGTACGGATTTATATATAGTTAAACCATTGTTAATATTATTTTCAGTTTTTATTAAAATGAACTAACTTCTTAAAATATTAACACTATGTCTATATTACATTGAAATAAATTTAATTTAATTTAGCATATGATTAGAATGTATAAATATAACTTTTAAAGACTTCAAATGCCTTAAAGTGGGACAAATGTATGAAAAACTTACTACTCTTGCTCCAAAAACCTTTATTTCACCATAATTTAACTAGGAATCTCTATTAAATGACTAAAAACTACTGTAACATTGCTTTAATACTTTAATTAAAGTCGCAACGAATAGAGTATCATATTTATAATACACTGATTTAAAGCAAATTTGATAATTGTCTGATCGCTGCTTAAAGGATGTCTTGGTAAGCAAGGAGGCATTCTTGAAACACAGGCTTATCTGGCTGATGATCTTAACTGGTCTCTATCACTATAGCAGAGGAGCCTAGCTAACCGGATGGAGAGTTGCAGTTGAGTAGTTTGTGGTTCATACTAGTGGATTTTACATTGTCATTGTTTTGAAGTTTATTGTCATAATTACTAAGAGTTATATAATATAAATATTAAATGCTGGAAATTATTATATTGAATATATTACTCCATTAATGCTTAGTATTTAGAAGTATATATAACTTATATCAATGCTTAGTATTTAAAAGTATAATACATTAAATAATCTAAAGTTAGTTATTTTAAAATAAACAGTGAAAGTCCATTGAATAAGAAAAATAATACTAATTTATCTTACAGAAGTATAATTCTCAATTACTTTTTAGTAATTCTGGGATTTAATTAATTTGAAATGATACAAGGACTAAATTACCTCTAAGTTTATTTTAAGGCTTACATTATAATTAATAATTTAATTAAATGAATGCTATTCATTAGTAGATTTACATTTTATAAACAATTATATAAAGTGTTATTGTAACTCTGATTAATCATTCTATTTAAGTCATTATTATTTGTTTATTAAATTGATTTCATTTTAGATTTAAATATGATTAATTTAAAATTTTCACATAATTGAAATTAATCATTTGCTTATATAATTCATGATAAATTTACTTATCAATACTTAAATGTAACCAATAAAAATTAAACTCTATTCATAATTCAAAGTATCTTATTATTTATAGTAACTGATCTATTCATCACATTTAATGTCTACAAATATCCTATCATTTTGGTTTCATATAGAATGTTTTTAACTAATAAAAGAATTTGAAGAATAGGGGTATAAATTAAAATGATGCATAATATACATTCAAATAAAAACTCTAGTTTGTAAATGTTTCATCACTTGCTTTGTATAATTGAGTGAAATTCTCTGAGTACTGTGATCCTTCGAAGTGATAGCTAATTTTGACATCGATTACTCTGAAGTAGCCATGCTCTTTCTTGCAGCAAATGAACCTCTGAGGACTACTCCTTTACAAACGATGAGCTCACGATACAGGTAGAACACAACTTGCTTCCAGTGATTTGAGTCACAGTATGGGGAGGTGGTAAGAGCAATAGGGTTTTATGGGTTCTGAATGCATTGTTTAATTATGAGATTTTGCATGGCATTTATCTTTGCAGTTGAATGTAGTTTTATGTTCTGAGGTGAACCCATCTTCACCCTTGTGCATGGTGCAGAGATTTAAATCAAGAACCCTGCACTCGTTTGAGATAATCACGTCACCCTAGCAAATGTCATTTAATGGCTCGTTTAAAAAGTTTCCTGCCTCGTCTTACATATAAACAACATACACATCATCTCAGATAAAGCAGGTTGCATTTTAGGCATCAGGGGTTTTTCGAGAAACAGTATTGCAAACGGAGTAAGGGGAGAAAGATAGAATAGAGGGCGACCAGGTGCACCACGTGATTCTCCATGTTTGATCTGCGGAAATGGAGTCTTCGACTCAGACATCTACCACAAGGGCCGAGATATCTAAGCCTCTTTATTTTGTGGACCACCTATAGCTTTTAGCGAGCTCTATGGGGCACATTTCATTCATTTCTTTGGTAATGGCAACGATGATGCTAATCAAATTAATCTTAAGCTTGCAAGACTTTTCCTCTTTGCCCAGCGCGCTTTCCTCTCTTGTTGCGTAGGACGCTATTGCGGATTCTTTAACTATACTTAAGGAGTTCTATAAAGATGGTGTGATTTTACTAATGGGGGAGTGGAGGAATCTTAGAGTATTATACCATGCACGCTGAACTAGTTGGCGTCTCAACCAATCGTTTTCCCATCCACTCTGGTAAATTGGAGAACTTGTACGACATCTTCGTACCAATAGGAGCTGGTTCAGATACCAAGAGAGTCAAAGTTGATAAAATTTTAGTAAGGCATCGAAAATTAGAGCTTTATATCACTACTACTCATTCAGTCCCTGCGCTTATATACCAACATTCTCAGCTCAAATGGAGCTGCTAAATCTCTTCCAACACCCAATGCACCGAGGACTGCTTGACATACGCTTAAACAATCCTCCCAACTGCCCACATAGTCACAAGTAAAGTCGGTATTGCAAGAGACGGTCACAAGATTATTGTACAATACAATGGAACTGGGGTTTTATGGCAGTCATGTGATGTTGATGGTTGTAATGGTGTTACAGTAAATGGCAAATACATCATTGGCTCCACCACCCCCTCTTCCACTGCACCCATGCCTGCAAAGCTCCCCGCTGGTATTACTGGCCCAGTGTTGCCACTACAAGAAGCCATTAGTACTAGGCAAGTACTTCTTATCATCCTGGATTAGATTACTGTCTAAGGGGGTCGCTATTTAGAGCTGTAATTATAGTTCCCGACTCCTTCAGCATAATATAACATCAAAATGATCAAAGATATGTCTGATCAACTATAATGCTTACTTTAGCACTTTTTAAATATAGCACTAAACTAATATTAAAACTATCAATAAAATAAAGGGGTTTGGGGTATCTCATGTACATAACTAGCTAGATATATTTCTCAAAGTGTATTTATCATATTAATAATTCTTCTACCCAATTTATATTTCTTTTAAATATTCTAAAAAGCCTTATCAAGAATAGCTTAATACCTTTGTTAAAATTAAATAATGTTGATATTGATTGATTAAAGCTTATTTATAAACAATTCTTTTGGATAAAACTAAAATAAAAATCATTCTCTAATTATTAAGCTATAATTTAAAAATTTAATTGATTTGTCTTTAGTATATGTTGGAAGATAAACAGTTGTAAATTTTTTAATATAAAACCAATCATAAATTTAATAAATATTAACAAAGGATAATGATTAATATGGCAGCTCTAATATCACATTCATGTTTAGATATTTTATTATAAATATGTAAATAAAATTAATAAATGTTTTTGATTATTAAAAACAAGGAAAATAAGATTATATAGCAAATATTTGCGTACTACAATTTCAAGAATATCAAAAAACTAAGCTATTAAAGAATTTAATTTTAGTATGATAAAATTATGACACAATTAAAATTTAAATTAAGATTATGATATTTAAAACTTATCAAAATAAAAACAATCATATAAAATAAAAATAAATAAATATTTTATTAAAAAAGGTTCTTAAATCAACTCAATCAATATAATAAATATTTATAAATTTATAGGAAATAAAAATATAATGTTAATTATTTAAATATATAACAGCCACTAATTACATATACTTTCAGATCAATTTATATCCCATTTTAGTTGACTTACTTCTATTTAAATTAGCTTAAAGTTATTATTAATATCTACTCACACTTTATTTATTAAAAACATGGAGGCAGTTTTACTAATTAATTTCCAAAGTAATTCTTTTATTTCTAATTTTCTCCAATTCAAATCTCTTTTAGCGCAGTGTCCCAAATTGTCTCAAGTATTTCTGTATAAGTCATCTTCAAGATATCTTCAGGATATCTTCAGGGTATCTTCCTTCTGTTAACGAGAAGAAAATTCAAGCACTGAGCCATATATTGCTAGTCATAATGTAATCTTAGCTCAAGGAACACCAGTTAAAGCTGAAGATAGTTTAGAAATAGATTACTAAGTTCAAAATTATAACAACCTTTTTAAAAATACAACTTGATGGCATTTTTTCAGAAACATCAAAAAGTAGTAATTCTGAAGAAATCTGCTGTGTGTTTAAATTTCATTCAAAAAGGAGTTTATATGATAAAAGATCTCTTTATATTTTCAGTGCAAATAATCCAATTTGATATGCTGTTGTCTGGCTAGTGGATTGGAAGTAAGTTCTAAATATAGAATTATTGATCTAATCTGATCTGATTCCATTTTTAATCATGTTTATAATCCAAGTAATAAGTAATTTTAATGTAAAAATTTATAGGTATTTTGAAGCATTAATCCTTTTAATGATTTCAATGAATTCAGCTACTTTAGTCTTTTATGATTACAATGATAGAGACTCAAGTTTGTAATGGAACTAATTTATGGATAGTTTAGGACTTTTTTTCACTATAATTTTCGCTCTCGAATGTGCACTTAAGATAGTAGCTTATGGATTTGTAATACACAGGAAGGCATATCTCAGAGTTGGATGGAATCTTATCGATTTTGCAATTGTTGTTTCAGGGTAATTTTTAATTATAGAAAATTTTAAACGTTTTATATAGAATTCTCGAAATATTGCCTGGATCAGTTAGGTTAAAATCCTTAAGGGTTTTAAGAGTGTTAAGACCTTTGAGAAGTATTAATGCTATACCAGGTATGATAAAGTTATCCCACTTATTATTTATAATGTGTTTTAGGTTTAAAGAAACATGTAACTGCTTTGATCCAATCTATTCCAGATTTCTTCAACGTCACGATATTCTTACTCTTTATATTCTTGCTCTTTACAATTTTAGGCACGCATTAATATTAAGGAGTCTTATACAACTAATGCAGACTTAATCCTCTGCCAGAGACTCCAGACACTTGGGCAATTGATACTTCAGCTTTAAGAGTTTGTACTAAAACAGGTCTGGATTATATACTTGTCCAAATAACGAATACTTTGGTAACCCTAGTGAGCATGACATTGACTTATCAAGTGAGGGGATTGATTAAAACCCTACAATTAACTATGAAGTAACTACTTTTAATGACGTGGGCTCTTCTCTACTTGGAGTCTTCCAAATAGTGACTACAGATGGTTGGACACAACTTATGCTTGATTTAATGGACGGAGATATACCATTTCTTGGAGCCTTTTATTGCATTTTGATAGTAGTAGTTGGCTCATACTTTCTGATGAACTTAATCTTGGCAGTTATCATTCAAGCTTTTATCAATAACCAAAAGAGAGATATAGACGAGGAAATCATGAAGCTTGAGCAAAATAAATTAGATGAGGATATGTAAGAACTGCAAGATGAAGAGGATGAAGACTAACTTCAAATTGAGAAAGAAAATGCAAATCAGTAGTAATAAAATATTTAAATCGAGCAATTCGAAGATGAAAAATAAAATTGGGACTAGGAGCATACTAATAATTTCAACTCAATAAACAATTCTCATTAAGTAGACCCTGAACAAAATTAGAATTCAATTGATTTATACTCTTTAGAAAGGAATTTAAAACCCAAAGTAAACCAATCTATCGCCAAACTTAATCTTAATTTATTAAACATCTCAAAAGGTAGAAATTAATAAAGACGATTTTCTGTACTAGAGCTTTTAAAGAGAGGTCTGATTGGAATGGATGATATATCCAAAGATATGTTGGTAGATGTGACTGCTGAAAATACTGGGAGAACTATCGAAAATATTGCATAAGGGTTTAAAGCTTAGAGAGAGGATGGGCCATAGACAATAGATAAAGAGAATGAAAAAAATCAAAATGTAGATTTGAGCTTCTTAAGACCAATGGCAATTAAGAGGAAAGTTGTGAATCTCTTTTCAAAGTAACCTCAAACAGCCGTTCACCTCCCCTCAAAATAAAACAGACAAACTATTGAAGAAGATTTGAACGAGGACGCTAGTCCTAAATCAGCCAAGTAAAATCCTATAGAAAAACAATCATCAAGTGTTTAAAAGTCAGAAACGAAGGGAATGAGCTTCTTTTTTGCAATAAATAGCAGAGTAAAAATACAAAAAAGATGGAGACAATTAGCAAGATTAAGATATAGATCCAAATACTGATACTTCGAAAGTTACATTAGCTTTCAGAAATTTCTTAGATAAAAAGCGTGAAGAATAACAAACTAAAGAGGAATTCTTTCAAGACTTGCTTCAAGAAACCAAAGATCAATACCTAAAAGATAAATAAAATCCAAATAAGCCTATAAGTTTGAGATAGTTGGCTTCTTTGAGGCTTGGACTAAAGGTCAAGAGATAGTAACAAGATTTATCAAAACACTATAGAAACTTTAAAACTGAGTAGTAGTAAATACTGTGATTCTATAATTAGATAAGTATCCTGAAAATGTTGAACTGAATAGCAAATTAGAAAATGTTAATATTCTTTTCACAGTGACCTTTATTTCAGAAATGCTTATAAAAAGGATTCGACTGGGGTTAAAATCTTATTTCATTGATTCTTTTAACAGTTTTGATTGCCTCATTGTATTATCAAGTGTTATCGACTTGTTCGTTTCTTACCTTTTAAGTTCTAGCAATGGAGGAGCATTTACAGCATTAAGAGCTTTTTGGCTATTGAGAATATTCAAGCTTGCAAAATCTTGGAAAAAGCTGTGACAGCTTTTGATAACTATATTGAAGACATTAGAAAGATGTGATTACTTTTTCAATCCTTTTTCCTGTTCATTTTTGTGTATTAACTTCTTGGAATGGAAATGTTCGCTTTTAAAGCTAAGTTCAATTCAGCAGGTTTGATTGACATTGAAATGGAATAGATCCACCTTCAAACTTTAATAATTTTTTAGAAGCATTTACCACAGTTTTTGTTGTTCTAACTAACGATGGATGGTCAGGGATATACTTTAATTATTACCGAGCAACTGGCAGCATAGTTTCAACCATATTTTTCTTATCTCTCATTATAATAGGGTAAAAGATTCTTCTAAATCTATTCCTTGCTATTTTACTCGAAAACTTTGATGAAGATTCTCTAAGCTAAGAAATTAAGTAAAAATTTGAAGAGAGTAAAGACTTAACCAAAAGTTACAAAAATCGAGTAATTCTCAAGCTACATTTAACTAAAGTTAACTGAGTTCTTCTGTTTAGAGGATGAGTTGACAAAGCGAAAAAGGAATAAATAAGCAAATAGAATAAAAAGTTCAACTATAAGTATTACATAAGGTGCTAGATTTACTCCATCAGATAACACCTCACATAGCTTGAATGAAAATTCTTCAACAATTGTAAAAAAGCTCAATCATTCTACTTCGATATCTGGAATTGATAATGATTTGTAACTTTATGGAAAATCACTTTATATGCTACCAATTCAAAGCAAGTTTAGATAGTTCATATTTGATGTTGTAACAAACAGTAAATTTGATTACTTTATCATAATTATAATCTTGATTTCATCAGTTTAATTGGCTTTAGAAAACCCTTTAAATGACCCGAATGGCAAATTACAATTTGCTTTGAATTAGATTGATATTATAACAACTTCAGTATTTAGTTTGGAAAGTTTTCTGAAAATCTTAGCTTTTGGATTAATTATTAATGGACGACCAAGCTATTTGAGAAATCCTTGGAATATGCTTGATTTTATTATCAGAATTTTCTCGATAATTTCCTTAACCAAACTTGTTGAAAATATTCAGGTTATTAAAGTTTTAAGAGTAACTAGGCCATTAAGGTTAATTAGTAGAAATAGAGGATTAAAGGTTGCAGTCAAAGCTTTAGCGAAAGCGATTCCAAGTATTGCAAATGTAACAATCATTACACTGCTATTTTTCTTGATTTTCGGAATCATAGCAACTAGTTACTTTAAAGGCAAATTCTTTTTTTGCAATACAACTGGGATTACACTTCCAAATATTTTGGTGATTAATTAAAAATGGGAATGTATCAATGCAGGGGGGACTTGGATGAATAGCTAATATGGATTTGATAATATATTAGATTCTGTTTAAACGATGTTTCAAATGTCTAGTACTTCTGGTTGGTCCACAGTTATGTATTCAGGTATTGCAGCAACAGAAATCGATTATGTCATGGTGAACAAGAATAATGTTTATTGGGTACTTTTCTTCATATTCTTTATAATAGTGGGAGGATTTTTCTTGCTTAATCTATTCGTCGGTGTTGTAATCTCAACTTTTAATAGAGAAAAAGATAAGATAGGAGGCAACAACTTACTAACAGATAATTAAAAAGAGTGGATTGATACAAGACTTCTCGTTATAAATTCAAAACCACAAAAGAAGCTCTAGATTCCTTAAAGCTATATAAGAAAGCTATGCTTCAAAATTTAAAACAACATATCCTTCGATGTATTTATTTTCATATGTATACTTTTAAAATACTTTGGTTTTAACTCTAAAATGGTATTAACAGCCTGACTCATTAGACTATGCGACTGATATTATAAATTACATTTTCACAGCAATTTTTTGCAATGGAAGCTGTGATAAAAATTACTGCTTTAGGAAGAGCTTACTTCAGGGATGGTTGGAACATTTTTGATTTTGTAATTTTTATGGGCTCTTTTCTAAGTGTCTATTTGACAGCTTTTACATCACTTTTTCTTTAGGCGGAGCAACTACTATTATTAGAGCTTTTAGAATATCAAGAGTGTTTAGATTGGTGAAAAAGGCATAAAGTTTAAGTATAGTATTTAGAGCATTATTAGTCACTCTCCCTTTGCAAAATAATGGAGAATTTCAACTTACTGGTGTTCCTTGAGCTAAGGTTACATTATGACTTGCAATATATGGCTCAGTGCTTGAATTTTCTTCTAGTTAACAGAAGGAAGATACCCTGAAGATATCCTGAAGATATCTTGAAGATGACTTATACAGAAATACTTGAGACAATTTGGGACACTGCGCTAAAAGAGATTTGAATTGGAGAAAATTAGAAATAAAAGAATTACTTTGGAAATTAATTAGTAAAACTGCCTCCATGTTTTTAATAAATAAAGTGTGAGTAGATATAAATAATAACTTTAAGCTAATTTAAATAAAAGGAAGTTAACTAAAATGGGATATAAATTGATCTGAGAGTATATGTAATTAGTGGCTGTTATATATTTAAATTATCAACATTATATTTTATTTTGCATTTTCCCCATTTTGAATGTATTTATTATTGATAAAATACCTAAAAAATAGGGAAATTGGTATAAACCCAAATATCATAAAATTTCTAATTTATTTTAACTGCCTCGATTTTGTTATTTATTAATTTATGATTTAATTAATAAGTTTTATAAAAATGAGTCCCTTCTTCAAGTGAAATGAATTAAAGAGAAGAATTGAAATAGGATTCTCATCAATGCTCATTAAGTTGCTATCAATAATTTTCAGTTGTATAACCAAATCATATCATATTAAAGCACAAAGATTACTACTGGCAAGAAGATTG
>ARYC01000888.1:0-50210 GCA_000711775.1 Oxytricha trifallax | reverse complement strand
GGCAAAGCCAAGATCTATTTCAAGCATGAAAAGATAGATGACAGGTATTAGTGTACGACATGCATGAAATCATATACTCACTCAGCTAAAGTTAAGATGCATATGCAAAAGCATCACCTCAGTGAGTTCTTGATTGAAGATTAAGAGACTAAAAAACTAGTGCCTGCTATAAAAAAATCTAATTCTCTTGAGTCATAAAGAGAGCAGCAAGAGAGACTCAAGAGACAAAAGCGATATGAATCGATGAACCAGCCAGCAGGCAATACATTTAGCATGCTTCTAAGCGAAAGCTATGAATATACCTGCATTAAATGCAGTTGAACTCAGCACTTGTATTGAAAACTACCTGAATATAAACGTGCCTGCAAAAGCAAAGCTCATAGTACTTGATGAGTATGCATACAAGGTGTATCCATTCTGTTATCTTATTAAGAACCAACAGTATTAGAACGAGTTTGCTAATGAATACATGGTACTTTAGAGAGGCCTAAAGAAAAGACTGCAAGAATTTGCTTAAGCTAAATGGTGTTATTTTAAGTTATGGTTTCATCGCATTAAGGCTAAAGAAATTTGAGATGACTCTGAGGGACTTCCTATATCACAATAGATACCCTGATGATTTAAACGATATACTCTCAGAGATGATTCAGGGTGTTAAGGAGTTGCATGAACTTGGATATGTTCATAGAGATTTGAAGCCTGAAAACGTTATGCTAAATCTCTGCCCTTTAGAAGTAGTGGTTATCGATTTCAATAGAGCTTTAAGATAGGAGATTGTCACTTTAGCATAGGTACTTGGTACTCCAGGTTACTTCCCAATAAGAGAGAAGTGGACTAATGGTTCTGTTTAGTGGGATGTTTGGGCAGTAGCAGGAATAGTATTAGAAAGTGGCATGGAATGTATGTCTTACTTTGGTACAAAGCATGAAAAATAATCAATAAGTTTGGCTCAGAAACATATAAAGTAAGAAGATGTCTGCTTAGAAATTAAAAGCATAGTAGAGATGATAATCGTGAGAGCTCCTAACTATACTCAGTAAACATTAGATGACATACTTTACCCACTAGAGAGAGCAACGTTCAAAAGATATAATAAAGACAAGCAGATAAAATTTGTATGATTTAAGTAAACTAAAATTCATTAAATATTCATTAAATTAAGATAAAACCTGCATTTTGTCTACTTACCCCTATAAGACCCCAACTATACCCTACTAATCAAAGCACTTATAAACCTCACAAAGGGGTTTTGGGGTTTTGATTGTCAAGCAGCAGATACTGGGTTTAGTCAGCAGGCGACTCGAGTTCGTCTTGCTCGTATATGAAGTTGTGAATATCGAGGAGAAGGTGAGTCATAGATATGGTTTGTGTCGTTCTGGGGATTTAAAAAAGTATTGTTATAGAGGGATAGCAGTTTATAATTAATAATTCAGAATCTCGTCATTTTGGTAGCTTTAGTAGGATAGCCTCTCCTACTCTACTACTACTTCTACTACTACTACTACTACCAAATCGATAATTATTATAATTTACACTTAATTAATTTAATACGTCACCCAAATCTTGTAAATAACTGACTTGGTGTTTTAATACGGAAGAGATTACAGACCGGACATGCCCGATGAAGAAATTGATTACATAAATTAAGCTGTCTATGTGTCTATGGAGGAAAGAATGAAACTGATAGGTTTATATTAAACTAACGGCAATAAAAAGAATCTAGAATTTGAGAAATAAATGAGCATGAACCAACAATTGCTTCAGTAATAAATAGAGCAGGGTATTAAAAGTCAATTTAAACAACCAGAATAATAAAGGATACATTTAAAATCAACAAATTTCACAGAGGACTATGTTTTAGAGGAATTGAAGAGAGTTCAGCATACAGTAGAGCAAAAATTAAGAGAAATTGAGGTTAGGTAAATCAAATCCGTGAAATCAGCAGGTGGAACTTTCTAAAATTATTACATCACAAAGAAATTTCAAATACGTGGTATGCCAAAACTAGAAGGAAAATCTCGTTCTAAAATCAGAAATTTATCGCAAACTCTGGCAAGATTGGAATTTAATACTTCCAAGGAGTTTCTGGCTTTAAAAAATGAGATAAGTGCGAAACTTATGGAAGCCTTCAGGAATGAAAATATAGATATCATTGAACTCAATAATTAAGCTAAAGATTTGAAAAATTAAATTGGGAAGCCTCAAGGCATTTCAAAAGATGAAATTGAAAAATTGTAAGTTTAACTGGAAGATAGGTTTAGAAAACAATTGCATCTTTAATTAGATCACTAAATGGAAAGATCAGAGCAAGACCTTAAAAGCTAAAAGCAGATAATTCTTGAACTTAATTAACAGTTAAGTAAACTATAAAAGGAGTCTGAAAAATAAAATGAGTTTAATGAAAGAAAGTCTAATGAGTTGGGTATTGACATAAGTTAGATCAGAGAGACTCTAAAATACGAGTATGACGATTTTTTTTAGAATAGAAAGAAAATTAAGGCTGACATAAATTACGATAACTCAATGACTTAGAATAAGATTTTTGAATTTGAGAAAAGTCTATAGTCTTTTGATTTCCAGTTATAAAAATTCAATTTGACTCATAAAATATTTTTTAATATTTTATTATATCAAACTTAAACCTGGTTCTCAATCTCTTGCTTGAAACTTAGCAAATAGAGCATTTAATGGTAACTTAAGATTTAGAAGATAGAAAACAAATAGGAATATTTGGCTAGAAAAAGAATTCTGAGATACTTGGCAATTCTAGTTAGTTTGTGTCTGTAAGTAAGGGCTTTGAATCTGCTTAAAAATCATCAGTTGGTACAGGCTTTTCAAAATAAGTTCAAAGTTCTCATTAGCATAATCGCAGTAAGACTTAAGAGCAAGCTAATAATTTATGTAAACCTTCTCAAAGTAATTAATCCCCAAAGCAGCAACAAAGAAATTCTATATTTGTCGATAAGAACTGCATATCTTGTAGTGGCAACTCCTCTGTAATACTATAGCACATCAAAGTTGCCTGTCTTAGTTACTAAAACAATCCAGTGACTTACAAAGGAAGTGTCTTAAACATGCATGAAATTAACGATATTAAACAGTCTCTCTTAAATGAATGTTAAAAATTAATAGAACCAGCAGATATAGAGTCTCAGCAAAGTAAGAGAAATACTCTACTCAACGGTGAAGTCTTGACTTAAAGTAGATTTAGGATTAATAAATCTGCAATAATGGAAGACAGTTAGATTAATCGCAAAAATCATGTTGTTTAAGTACCTAACCTCACTAAATTGCAGTATATCGATTTAAAAACATCTAAGCTTAAGCAAATTGATTAAAAAATAATTATATAATGTCCATTTAATTTAAATCAAAATGAAGATGCAATCAGAGCAGCTACACCAACTAGCAATAGTATGTATAGCACTATGAAAAATTAAACAATGTAGACCATTACTTAAGGTGATTTAGGATTCAGTTCTATAAACCCTTTCAGACGAGATACTTAATCAAGAAACATAAATGCCATGATTATTGACATTTTAATTTTAATTTTGAATTATCAAAGAGAATAACAAGCTAAGTAACTCTGCTTTTGTGGATTTGGGTCGAGAAGAAGAAAACAGTCAATAATATTTAGGCAATGGTCTAACTTCAAGCTCTTTCATGCACAGCAATTACGCTCACCACAAACAACACATAAAACAATCGAGATTAGGGACAGCTGGTACTGAAAATTCAACCAATCACCAGACAAACCCAAGATTGCTCAATCACTCACAATTTCTTTAAGATTCAAACATTTAAAACCCGCTGATTGGAAAGATTTCTATACACAGATAAGGCACAGCAGCAAGTAATATTGGTAACTTTGAGATTAGCAATTAACTACACAAACATAACAATTACACTATTGGAGAGGCTTTTAATGTTAATGAAAAGCGAATGGATCATGCTTAGTATAGACATTCAACTTCAATTGGGGTTAAAAGGTAGAAAATGGTTGTATAAAATGGCAAGTAAAATGATTTTTAGAGAAATAGAGCTGTTGCTAGTAGTCTCAAAAGAGATTCACTATGATAAAAATTATTTCATTATGATTATTATATGTTTGATAATTAAACTTAATAAGAATCCATAAACTGAAGTAGTAATATAGTAAAATATGATAAAAATTAATGAATTTATTAGATAAATAATTTGAAAATTTAAAAATGAAAACCACTTAAACATAATCAAAACCTATAGGAGCAAGTGCAATGACATTAGATGCTCTGAGAGAATGGTTGAGGTAAAATGGTATAAAAACTGAAAACTTCCTTACAATATTACAGTTAGAAGAAACCCAGAATCCTCAAACATTCAATAAGAAATGTAAGTTGACAATAAATTGAATAATTGATGTTGTTACAAGCTTATTTGGCATAGAATATAATACTCAATCTTAATGTTTTAGTGTAGGAACTGTTTATGTTAATGAGGAAATCACAGATTTAAACTTCTTGCTAGTCTTTGATGCTTCAATCACAAATATATTGTTTGAAATTTGTAATTATTTATCATTTGAGCAAAATTGCTTATCAGCTGACATAAACATAGAATAAAATCCATTGCTAGACATGATAGAATTATCTTAATTATCTAAGACAGGTAGCAAAGATGTGCAAGACTTAACTTAATTACTTATGGATTCTGGAGTATCTCCTGCTGAAGATATGATGTTCCAGTTTGAAACAATAGCTGAGAATCTAATTAATTTTTATCGTTTAATGAGAAATTACAATATGAGCATCAGTTTTTGGATTTAAAAAATAAGAAGTTGCAGAACAAATTAGACTTAAATCTCAAGCCGAGATAACTAAAGAAGCAGGATTTGAAAGACGTATTAGAGGCACTGTTTGAAGGGAGAATAAAGCACGAGGGCAAGCAATTAGGATAGTATGCAGCAAAGATGTAAAAAGATGTTGATGATAAACAAATCTAACTAATGGATAAGCAGAAGGAAGTAGAGATTGACAGTCAGGTAATTCAAAATGTAATTGATAGTGGAAATGGGGTTAGCATGGATTTGTTGGAGAGATATGGTGCTTAGTTAAGGGAACTGGAACATGAAATAGCCAAGATGAATGATATTATTAAAGTGGAATATGCTGAGCTTCCTAACGATGTCACAGAAAGCAAAATTAAAATTGCATAGTACAAGGAAGATATAAAAGTCAAAGAAGAACAAGTAAAGAGAAGGCAATGATGATAAATTATAAGTATTTTGTTTAATGAGAGTGAATAAAAGTTAAGGATTCTATATTTAAAATAAACTTGATAAATACATCTATAATATCTTATGGGTTATCTTGAATAAGATAACCATAAATCTCAGCTTTAGTTAATAATCATTCTCCTTCACATATCTAAAACTGCGAGCTCTTCAACTTTCTCAAATTCAGTCTTGACTGGTGTGGGTTCCGTGGATATCACATCACATTTAGCAATTTTACTTTTCCTCTGCTTCTTTGGTTTTTACTCTGAATCAGTCTGTTTTTCATTCGATTTCTTTGCTACTTTCACCTTTTAAGCTGATTTTTTGGGTAAAGCATTTAAAATTTCCTCTTCTGTCTTGACAGATTCGATTTTTTCTTTCTTCTTTGCAATACCATTTGGTTTTACTGATTTCTTAGCTGATTTCTCTCCAATACTTTATTTAACTTCTTCTTTTACTCCTTTTGTCTTCTTTACCTTGGTAATTTTATCGTTTTTAATATGATCTGCCTGTGTCTACTTCCCGCTTAGATTGACAGCGTTTGTAAATAAGCTATTATTTAGAGCTCTGATTGCTTCTTGCTCTTCTTTTATGACATGATCTGGCAAATCAGAAATAGTTTGCTACTTGTTCATTTCATGTTTCACTTTTTGAAGTTCAGCCTCAAGAATTTTCATTTTCTACTCGTTATCCATTGGTTTAAAGAATAAACATAACATAAAACATTAAAAATCTAGTCAGACTAAGGGATGGGTTTTTCTTTTGCTTATCTTGATCCTTTGATTTATCCTTCATCACCACATCTTTATCATCACTCTTTGATTTGCTGTTCTTTTCACAAGATTGCTTTTCGCTTTTTTCTCCATCAGCGATTATATTAACATTTGTTGATGGCTCTAATTCCATTCCATCCCCAACCTTGTTGTTTAAGTTCATCACAAACTTCTATTTCTAGGTTGATGGGTCGATTTCTTTGAATTATAATGGAAGTTGCTTATTGGGTGTAACATTTAAATAATGAATAAAAGCAAAATATAGCATGTGCTAGTTGCTATAGTTGTTGTTAGGCTTTAGCAGCTGCAGCTTCTTATTGCTTTAACTCAAGTTTTTCTTGTTTCTGCTAAATGATTATAGCCTTCTTTTCTTCTCTTATTTTGAGTGCTTCCTCGTCAGCTTTTCGAATTTCCTCCATTACTTCTTCAAGTCTCTCAGCAAACAAGGCTTTTAATTCTTCGTCTTCAGTTAAATTCAAATCAATCAAAGTGCTCTCAGTAGCGTACCATCTTTGTCGGGGATCTTCAGCTTTCTTATCTTTTTCGAAGAGGTCTCTCATTTTCTTTTCAATTGATTTGCGACTGCATTCAGGGTTTTTAATGTTGAAGTCCTCAATAATCTTTTGCTTGCTCTAGAAGGAGCCGTGCATCATCTTAACCAACTCGGTTAACTTCATGTTTATTGCTTTTGGATTGAATTTATTTGCAGAGTTACCATTTTTGTCATCCTAGCCTTCATTAGCTTCATCATTGTTTTAATTCTTGACTTTAATTGGGAAGAGTTTAACCTTTGGGAACGCTACTGCTTTGTAATCTTTGATGTAATTTTAAACACCTCGTTCCTTAGAGTCTTGCATGAATACATAATGTGAGAGATTTTAAGCTACACTTTGGCCTGTATATCTCTTTGCATACGCCTGTCGACGTTCCTAAAGCTCTTATTAAACTTAACTGCCTTCATTTTGACTCAGCATAAATTCACTTGCTGATAGATAATCATCTGGTACTATAAAACCTTCAGATTGGCTTTCTTCTTGGAGAATCTTTTCAATTTCATCGTCTTCAGCATCTCCTTCTTGATCGTTTTTGTCTACATCCTCTCCATTTTACTCGTTCCATTCATAATAAGAAAAATAGCAATGGATATATATTCCTCTTCACTGCTCATATCGTAGTCAATGATAGTCTCATCTTTCATAAGTGGTTTTCTTGGATAATAAATTTAATAAATTGATCAAGCAATGCACTTTTCTTATCAAATACTCCGAAATACTTCATGAACGAGTCCTCAATTATAATGCACTTTCTGCGTTCCTTTGGTTTTATGAAGTTATCGAATTATCTTCCAAATCCCTGTAAGTGAGGTTTAAGTTGCTCAGAACTTCTGTAAGCATTATGTTGATCAATAAAACTAGAGCCATAGACTTTTCTGAACTATCTTTAGATTTTAATCGAATCACTCTCAATAAACTATGAAGCTTTTAGGGATGGGTTTTGTAAAATAAAGGGTTGTGGGAAAACTAAAAGTGTGGGTTTTTTCTAAGAACATTGGCTATTTATTTATCCTTGACTTAGATTATCTTCGGCAAATTATTTCTTGGTCTCTGGCTTCTAAAGAATTGCTGCCTTTTAGAAACCTTTCATGCTGAATAGAGTGTTAGTTTAAACTGGAGCAGGAGCTGTTTTTTATTGTTTTGCTGGGTGTGGATTTTAAACTTCAGCTTTTGCTTCTTCCTCTAATTTTCTCTTTAGTTCAAGTCTTTACTACTTCTCTTGTTCCTGCTTTTATATTTTCTCAAGTCTTTCTAGCTCCTTTTGCTTTGCTCTTTCAGCATTTTTTTCTTCTCTTTCAATCCTCTCACGCTCCTTCTACTCTTCCTTATCTCTAATTAGCTTCAGCCTTTCTTGTTCTCTCTATATCTTTTCCTGCTCTTTTTGTAGTCTCTCCTATTCCTTTGAATCCTTTTCTTTCTATATAAGTTCCAGTCTTTCCCTCTCTTTTTAGTCCTTCTCTTTTTGTTGCTGATCTCTTAGCATTTATTGCTGAAGGAAAGAGTTCTCTTTTCTTATAATTTTGTTGTACTTTTCTTGCTCATCTACTATCTTTGGGAGATCCTTTTCAGAGGTTGCTTTATCAATCATGCTGGTTAGCTTGTCTAGACATCTTATTTTTTCAAGAAGGGCTGCTCTGTTCTTTCTTTAAGACGCTGCAGATTTTTGAAGCTCAGATGATAAAAAGAGAGGGTTTGAAAGTTCCCAATACCAGAGAGCATCTTAAGACTCACATTCAAAACTACATTTTATATTTTTTTGCTTTGAAAATTTTTATATTACCAATATTAAAGAATATACATTAGAATGTTATTTGGTACAAATAATAAGAATTGAAAATGATAAATTTTATTTAGAGCATAATTATAGTAAAAATATATGGAAAAATGCAAAAAAGAGCAAAATATCAAGTTTCTATCATTAAATTTATATTCATGTTGTATATTTTAATATTCTAGGATAAGCCTTTTTATCTTTGATTGCTATTCTAAAGGTTAAGATAATATTAAATGTATTTATAGAGTTCAAATGTATTTTTTTATTATTTTAAAAATTTCAGCGTCTATCCTTTAATAATAAATGAGTATTTATTCATAGATCACAGAAAGCTTATCTCTGATGCCATAGGCTTTCCTCTCGGCATTGGTACAAATCAAGTCTGAAATGTCCAACAACTTTAATATATTTTCAAGAGTTTATGAATCAAGGCCTTACTGAATTATTGTACTACAATTTTCACTGAGGGTTTTCAAAGGCAAATGACTATTATAATATTTATGAAAACTGAGGAAATATGGTTACCTTGACTCGATAATGGTAGAAATGACCTTTAAAATGTCTAATTTTAGCTCTAAAACCACTTAAGCCTTCTCAGACTCTAGAATTGACTCATCTGATATTCTGATCAGTTTGTTTTAGATACTCATTTTTAGGTCGTCGGTAATGCCATACTGTTCAACTGCCCCTTATCCCTCTTGAGCGGCGTTATTTAAAAGTTTTTCCCGCCCTTCAATTCCTTTATTTAAAAGTTCTCTCAATATGGTGGCAAACTGATCTTTCTTGGCTTTCCACTCGAGAACCTACTCAAAAATTTTACACTTTTAAAAATTTCTTACTTTCTCAGGAAGAACTACTATTGGTTCGACTTTCTTTGGCACTGCCTTCTTTTCCATCTTGTTTTTCTTTGTCGTAGTTTCTACTAAAGGAGCAGTCTCTGGCGATGGCTCCTCCATCTTTACATCATCATCTCTTGTTGGCAGATCATTTTCCTGAGCTACAGCACTTTAAATCTTTACCTCCTCCTTAACAGTGACTCTTGGGGTACTTTCGATCTTAAGTTACCCTTACTTGAGCTCTTTCTTGTTTTCTTACTTGGCATTTCGCTTTTTAAGCGGCTCCTCCATCTTTTCTTTCTTCTTTTCCTCATTTTTGTTGGTAGTTTCGGCAGATGCAGAGACGCCATCTTCCCCGGTTTTTGTCTTTTTGGCTTGGCGAGGCTTTTTAACTTTTTCTCCAGAAGCTGTTTTGGATTGATCGTTGTCTTCCTTCTTTGGTTTCTTCGTTCTCGTCGACTTCCTATCACTCTTAGTCTCTTCGGCTGGTGCTTGTTGCTGCTCTTCATGCATGATAACATCTTAAGCAGGGACATCTTGGTTTCCCGCAATTGGTTCCTCTAGATTTTGCATTATGGAAATAGTGGGTTGATGAAGTTAAAATTTTTAAAATTATAATCCTAACAATCCAATTAAATTAGTTATGATCAAGTTAGTAACAATGACAACAACACTTTACGTACAGAACTTTATTAATGAATAAAATTAAGCACTATTATAATCATATAAGCATACTCACGAACAAAACTCCATTTTATTTCTGAGTTTTCATGTGACAATGACAAGCATGAGAAGCACAAATAAAATGAGGGTGAGGCACATAATAGTGTAGAGAGTGCCTGCATCGTTAGTTTTCAGCAGTTGAGACAATTTTTTATTGACAAAGTTCATTTTATCCTGAGTGTGATCCATCTCTCTGTTCAAGTGCCCCACCATATCTGTTTATTACTTGATCACTACATTTATATCCTCAGCATGCAAATGAAGTCTTTTAGCAATCTAAGGAAATGATTTATAAGAATAAAATATACATTAGTAATTTCATCTAGTTGCCCATCTTGTTCCTCAATTAAGTCTTTGTGTTTTTGCATTTTCTTAATCAGATTAATTATTTTAAATTCTATTATTCAAATCAGAGAATTGATTGTATTTTTAAATGACTTACTTTATTTCATAAAAAATTAATTAATTTAAATGATTTATATAATTTCTAATTTATAAATTCTTCCAAATATAATTCCATTTTATTAAGATTATAATTGAGCAATATTAACATTGTGTTTATTCTCTAATGAATCATAAATTGCAAATCTTTAATAAATTCTAAATAAATACAGTTACTCTTTCCTATCTCCCAATATATCTTTTCCTTATTATCAGATTGTGCAATTAAGTACATTTTCAGGATCTTTCTCGAAGTCATATAGTGGCTCATGACTTCCCTAGCCAACATAGCACTGTCCCTCTTAGTTAGCTTTTATATAGTATTTCTATTCGCACTTCCTGCACTCGTTCATTTCATTGTCCTTCATCAACTACAGATGCTTGAGTAGATAGCTTTCTCTGCCCTCCAAGTATTTACTGTGTGCCTCCTCTGTTAAAATTCCTTGAGTATAAGCTTCTTCAACCACTGCGTGTTTATTGAACTTGAAGCAAGTGCCATCAAGCTTGAACACACTCATTATACCCTTGCCCTAGAGCAAGCAATCTTTCAAGTTTCCGTATTGCTTTCTATAAAGATTTTCTTCGCATTTTGGAGGCAGGTTGTCAAGCATGTACTTGGACATGTGCTAGATGTTTGTGTAGAGATCTCCAGGGTTAGTTGACACTATATAGTCAACTAAAAATTTGATGAAGGCTTTCTCCCCGGAGGTTACTGATTTAGTGCTTGAAGAAGCTGTAGATGCTTTCTTTGAAGATCTAGATTCCATATTTTTATTCAGATATACTAATAAATTGTAAGTTTTTTTTTCTCAAAAATCTTTAACCAGTAAGATAAAAAGTAAAGAAGATTAATAATGAATGTAAGTAACATGAGTAAATGAATTAAATACACATATCCAATTCAATTTTTTTATAATCTGCTCTTCTATATCATACTAGATTATTTCTCATACTGTAATTAAATAGATACATTTCAAATGCATTCATAAAATTTAAAACTTAAATTACTTTCTTTATATCACTATTTCATGTATTTCACTTATTTATTGTTGATTATCTTGGAAACAAACATAGATAAGATACCGTCGGCAAAGTTCTTTACGGTGTCGTCGCTCTCGAACTAACTGTATTATATCTCTAGTCCCCTTTTTTACATTATTCCTTATAGGTTGCTGCTTTCTTCTACTTATACTGGGGAATTAAAGTCGGAACAAGCGATACCCTCGTTGCTGCTGAATACAAGGGAAAGATGGTAGGAGCCACTGTTGCTTATTTCTTCTATCTTTTGGCAGTGGCTGGCTTAACTTACGGAGTATTGAGAAAAACTCACAAGAAAAGTGTCACCATTTCGTATGCCATCCTACTTACCATTGCCATTGTTACTTTCTTCGGAATTGCCTATATGGGACCAAAGGTTAGAGGTAAGAAATTAAATTTTAGGGAATTAAATTTCAATTAATCAAATTTAGATTGATTAAATCAATATAGCTTACTATTAAAATTGAACTTAAAATATCTTTGAGTTTTAGGATGGTTAAACATCTTAAAAAAAGACATTTTCATCTCTCAGATCTTAAAAATTATTTCTAGATGAAACTAAAGAGGAATTCGACAGACAATGCAAGCCAGAGAACATCACTGCTGACTTGAAAAAGGTAGATGCTTTCTACGGTCAAGCCAACGCTCAACTTTGCCAAGTATCCTGCCCTTGCAACGCTAGTAAGTTTAATATTCCTTAAAATTAAGATTGACATTTTTATTATGATTTTATCGCATAATGCTAAACTGTTTTTAGATCCAAGCGACTGGGCCGGCTACAAATCAGATCCCTTGACTAACATCATTCCAGTCAGTGGCAAGACCTCCACAGGTAATGTGATCATTACAAGCAAGGATGGTGCTAATAACTACCCACAGTGCCCACTTGCTGATGCCGCCATTCAAACTTTTATGGCTGCTAACTTCAACAACACAAAGTACACTCTTCAACAAGGCCTCAACATTCTTTCTGCCGTTGAAAGTGACTTCCAATAAAAAACAAATTAATCTTAATGCAAGTTATTTAATTAATGGGAATTTTTTATGAATGCGGTGGTTACTGCGGTAAATCAAAGTTCTACTCATTCTCAACTGTTTCTCAAGGTCCACCCCCACAAAACTGTACTCAAGGTATTAACATGGTCATGCAAAAATCTGCAAGAATCACTCTCTGGTCAGGTGTTACTTTTGGAATCGTGGGTATCTTAGGTCTATTCCTCACTATCTTCTATATATTTCAGAGGAAAGGAGACCTCGAAGAGCCACTACTTCATCAAAAAGAAATTTTGTTTCTGTTTTTTAATAAATCTCTAATTTATTTATAAAAAGAAAATATTTATCACTGAGATGCATGAAATGTGAAAAACACCTTATTTCATAAAAGCTTACTTAACTTATTAGAGTGAAATAGATATTTACTTAAATTCAAACTTAAACATAAATAATTCATTTTTTTAAAGATCTGTTACGTCATTAAGTATTAATATTTTTATATATAGATGGTATGTCTTTTTCAGAATTAATTTCTTTATAAGTTCAAGATTTATTAAAAAATTTAGATTCTTTCACAAATTAACATCTAATATAAATATTGATTGAAACTAAAAATACTTATAATAAATTTAATCTAGAATATCTAATTTAAGGCACTTTAACATAGTCTAAATCTGATGCGAAAAACCTTTGAAGTATTTGATTATGATATGCGGAGATTTCAGTCAGCAATTATTCTGATAAGTGTATTGGTATATATAGTAAGTTTATAGTAATAAGTATCACTGTATTGACTACTTTTCCTAAATTAAATTTCTAATATTTGTGTTAGTTTGTAGTTGGTGGGCTGATTTATATGAGTATTTGGTTATTAAATCATTCGTATTTGATTCATGAGTTAAATTACAAGTGGCCTTTAATTCTACTAACAATAATAATTTCGTGTATTTTGTTATCACTCGCATTAATCGGAGTGCTTGCGTTCTAATCTATAAAAACCAAGGATGTTTTATTTGGGGAGAATGATAGTTCTAATGAATAAAATAATCAGTATAAGAATTTAAGAGAAGAAATTGAGTGGGAGGAGCAGCATTTGGGAAGTAGAGGGGATTTAGAAAATCTAAGGAGTGAAGGGGTTTTGGGGTTCAAATAGATACATAAAGCATATGGAATTGTTTTATTTTTGACTTTTATTTTCTTTCTTACTCTTTGCATTCTGATAGTATATTCAAAAAGTAAGTCACAATTTTTATTAACTTGTTTTGACCAAATCCTTAATTTTAACTATTTAAAAGGTGAAATACAAAAGTATATGAGGAGTCAGTGCGAGCATTAAAGTGACTTAATGCCGCCTAAAGATTTTAAGCTAATTGATATTTTCTATAAATTTGCCAACGCTATTTTATGTTCAGTAACATGTAGATGCAATGCTGGTAAGTATAAATATAGATGGTTTTATAAATATAGATCCTCAATTGTGGACGAAGTATATAATAAATGCCATAATAAGTAATTAAGTGATTTTATTATAACTTGAAGTTTCATGAATCTAAACTTGAAAGAATTATACTAAATATTCCAGTAATGCGAACTTCCCCAGAAGGAGCAATAAACTTTTAGCAATGTCCTTTTAATGCGATAAATCAGATTCATTATTGGTATAAAATATCTTAAACATATGAAAAGGCATATTTTTTACTCATAAAATTTAATCTTTTTCAATACGCTGTCAATAACAGATCAGTGAGTGAAGTCTTTCACAAAATTAGTTTACTAGAAGCTCTTGAGACTGATTTGAATTGTGCATCAATGTGTGGAGACTCCCGCTTTTATACTTTCTCGAATGTCACAAAAGGCCCACCACTCCATAACTGCACAAATATTACTTAAAAACTCTTTTTAAAATTAATTGCACAACAAGTGCAAATATGCTATTGGAAAGAGTGAGCTATTTCGGAGTTTCATGGTGCTCGATGCTTGCTCTCCTCTTTATCGCTTTCATAACCAATCAACTTATGATTATATGCAAAGATACCTCTCAATATATATAAATTGGTTATATTAACCAGAATGATACCCAAAACACCTTAGTCAATCCCAAATAAATAGTATCACCATAAGAGTTGAATAATCTTAATACACCTTAAAAGACATTTGATAAATAGAGACGTAAGAGAACTTATTAAAAAGTTTCAAATGAAGCAGAAAATGATGTACTAAGGATAAATAAGTCTATAGAAGCATTGGACTTGAGGGATGTCCATGCTCCTGCTAGTAGTTAAGTTCAAGATAATGTAAATATACTTTAAGATTTAAAGTAACCTTTGCTGGAAGATTAAAAGATGAATTGATGTTTGATTAATAACTATATTACTCTATTAATTTGCTTTGGATTCTAAAACAAATAACAAATAGAAAGAGATATTTAAAGTTTTATAATTAAAACAATATTAAAAGCAAAATGAAAAAAACAAAACCATTATGTCAAAAAATGAGCAATAATAATAGAGGGAATAATACTCTTACAACTACTTTAAAATATATATTCTTAATAATTGCTCTTTGCACAAATTAAATCAATGCATTGTCTTTTGATGTTAGAAACTTAGCTGATCCTAATGTGGATTGGTACTAAAATATTCTCCCAGTTTTTGCTAATGAGGTAATTCATTTTTTCTATTTATAGTGAAAGACACATTCATAATTTCTCTTGTATCCTTCCTTTTTTTTGCTTAAATTTTTCAATCTTTATAGTACTTTACATACGAATCAATGGTGGAGTACTGCTTTAATTTAACTCAAGAATATCCATTTCTAGTATCAGACATGAGTAAATACAGTCAAAGAACTTACAATGGCAGAGACATTATAAGAATGGAAATCAATCTAAGTAAGAAAAATAAAATTTAGATTTATATATATATATAGATAATTCAACTAAAAGCTAGGCCAAATTGAAATATTACACTGATAAATTTGGTACTTAAATTCAATTCAAGCCCGCTAAATATTTTATATCTTATCCATAAAAGTTTAGATATAAATGACTTACTTGATTTATCAAGAAATTATTTTAAGGTTTAATATAACAAAGAAGTATGTTCTGATGGTTTCAGGGCAAAATGCAAATTCTATGTCCTCTTTGAACATGATAATGTCTGAAATGTCTTTCTTGATTTATTAATTCTTCAGAGGAGATTAGAGTGCTGCTAATTTACTCAAACTTAATGCTTTAAGGTAAGAATTAATCCCAATTCCAAAACAACTATTGATTATCTATTATATAATAGAATTTACCCTTTGATGAATCCAGATGGTTATGAGTATGTCCGTTAGTCATTCTTAAACTAAAATTACTCAACTTCTTACGACTTGAGCTCCTTTATAAAAAATAGAAATGGACGGAGTACTCTCTGCCCAAACACCCAGTTAGGAGTGAGTATCAGGAACAACTACGATTATAAATTTGGAGTGGATGACATAGGCAGTGATGGAGACTCTGAATGCATGGATTATTACAGGGGAAAGACAGCTTTTTCAGAGGTTGAAAGTAGAGCAGTTAAAGACGAAATAGAAGTATTAATGCAAACCACTGGCCAGAATTACTCATCTGTACTGTTTATAGAAAGTCATTAGAATTAAAATGCCCTAATTATCCCAAACAATTACATCAGAGAATAGATGAATTTGCTGTTAGCTTAATAAGACTCTAGAGTGTATAACTGGTTTGAAGATCTCAAAAATTATGTAGACCCAGTTACTAACACCAAACTTCTAGTTGGAAATACAATAGATATAATTGGTAGGCCATAAAATGGAGACCCAAATGACTGGATATTTTAAATGAAGAAAATATTAAGCATGACTTTATTGATAGCACCATCAAAATATAATGGACAGTCTCTCTATGGCAATGTGTTTTTAGATGAGGAAGAAGCATATTCAGTTATCAATAGAAATTAATAGTTGCTTATTGAACTACTCAAGAGATCAACAAATAACCTAAAGTAAGATTTAATCTAATTTAACAATTTTATAGGATTGAGGTGGACTTGCCAGATCTTTGTTAAGTTATGATAAATGGGAAATTTAACTATCCATAATGTGACCTTCCAAGCACTTTCCACGACTTATTTATCTATCAATCACTTGATATTTCAAATAATGGGAGAGTAGATACAACCGGAAACCTAAATCTGGAACTTTACACAAGACTTTAAGTTTACAAAATATTCATGAGATCAAGTAAATCTCAGCCATATTACGATATGCCATTCATTTAAGATTAAAATAAAAACACTTTGACTCTTCAGCTTCCAGATATAGAAGGAGACAATCTTAGAAACGTGGGACTTGTCTGCATCTTTTACTATGAAATAACTAATCTAACCAGTATTTAAGATGTTAGAGAAAGGCTAGTTTATAATGAATTGCTTGAATTTAATGTTGGTATTTTCAATGATTAAGCCCTGGTAACTGCAAGAGCTTCCATTAATCTATGAGAAATAGACAAAGTAATCATACATTTTATTTACTGTTTATAATTGAATATCCAATTGATGTATACATATCTAAACTCAATGCTGATTGAAGCCTCCATAAATAAAGGCAAATTCCGAGCAACCACGGGCATATTATACATATTCTACTTGCTATTTATTGTAATGAACATAATTTGGCTTGTTCAGATAAAATTCAATGTATTTAAGAAGAGCAGAAGAAAGGACGAAGGGACTTAATAGAGTGCTTTCAAGGGAGAAATCGAGCTATAAATTATCAGAGATAAGAATATGCATTTATATAAATAAATTGAGTTTTAAATGAAAATATTATTATATTGAATGATAAAGTGGACAAGGCAGGAGATATTTATGTGGATTTTAATGATGATTATAATCCTTAAGAGCATAAGAACTTCAAGAATAATTAACAATCTACATTAAACGCTAAAAATGATTAGTCTAGATATAAAAAATTATTCCCCATAATTTTTGATTATTTTGCTAATTTTTTAATTTAAGTAATAATTTGGTTTAAATTTTTCTATATCTAATTAGAATTTTATTTTAATTTGATTAATGTTAGAACTACATTTATTTTGAATTGAGATGCATGTACTATGTAATATAATATAATTTTTCCTAAAATATTAGATATTTATTTTAATATGACAATTTACAATTTCTATGTATGGTATATTAAAGATTTTAATTTTTGCGAACCTCTGAGATGGAAGAGTCAAACATGAGAAACAGCGGTCATTAAATCTTAATTTCTGATGTCTCAATGTTTAGTCAGTTAAAGTCTTCTATGAGAAATGGTTCAGTAGGCTTTAACAAGAAAGCTCCAAACTTGGAAATTGATGTACAACTTGGCATGTGTGAGAGCAGCCAGAGCAGCAGCAGATACCTGGACAGCACAAGAAGTCTCATGATGTCCAATAATAATTTTGGTAGTAAATTAAACACTCAAAATGGCTTGATGAGTAGCAATGGAGAAGACCATCACCACTTCGAGAATGAAATCCCTAGTCTTAGCATTCAACAGCAAAAAAAGTCTAAATTCTTAAAAGATCCATATAACAACAATCATGTTTAACAACCTTAATTCATTGACTTAAAGAATGGTGGTCATAGGGGAAACAAAATAAGAGACGAAGAACAGCCACCAATTTAAGGGAAGGTCGAAAAGATCTCAAAAGATCAATTTGAAATAGTAAGACATTAGAGCAAGGGAAAAATCAAGGTTATAAAAGAGACGGATCATCATTAAGAAAAGAAGAGCAAAAACTTTATGTAACCATTACAAACATAAATTCAAAGCTTAAAAAATTATGAATGGTTTGTAATTTATAATTTTATGCTTCAATTATTTTTAAGTATAATTAAATCTTGAATTTATAGTCCGAAATCTCAAATTTAAGAATTTTTTAAAAATAATTTTGCTAAGCGAAATAAATGAAACTTCTTTTAACATATTTTAGCAAATTTTTTATTCTATTTATTAATTACAATTACAATTTGACAAGGAGCTCCTCTAAAGGATTGCTTTAAAAATTGATGAACTAATTGCAAAATAATTTACTTATTAAAATATACTCTCATTTATGTAGCAAAATCGAAGCAAGTATAGAATTCTAAGTTTTTATTAAAAATACTATAAAATCTACATGATACTTGTGCTTTTAATTCAAGAAGAAGAACATGAAACTTCAATTTTCCATGCGGATCATTCAAACATTACTTTTAATCACCAAAATCAAGAAAATCAATTTGAGCGCGATGAAATTGAAGAACAAGTTCAAATTATGAGTTCCAAGAAACCCTCATAGCATTTACTTGACTTTTACAAGGCAAACGATGTGGATAGTTAGCAAACAGAAGATTAAAATAATATTTAACAGTAAGACTACAATTTTATGGAGATTAACTTTAGTGAAAGTGCTCACAATGTGAGCTAGTTGAATTTTGATAGCAGTAATTTGTTAAACCAATAGTAAATTCATGGTTTACAGATGAAGTACTATTTTATAATTTAAAGCATATCTCTGCAGCTGATCTATATTAACTGCAATCGTAAAAAAATAAAAATAAGCAATTGAAGTAAGAGCATAAGGTCCCTCCCTAATAATTCAGCAACATTTAAAGTTCGACACATGCCCTTCAATAAAAAGCTAAAACTCAAGAATTAATCAATAATTATAATTTTTAGAATAAATAAAAACATAGTACAATGAAACTCTCTGATCTTGAACAATCATCAACACCTGGCAAAGATAAATCTAATAAAATCTCATAAAATAGTTAATTTGAGAAAGACTAGTGGGATAGTGAAAAGAATTATTAAAAATAAGAGGAAAACTTTATTTTTAAATGAAAAATAATAATTTAATGAAGTATTAAGTTTAACTCAAAAAGAAATGAAATGAGAAAAAGAACAGGTTTTGTCATCTTCCCACTGATCTTCGAAGATATTTCCATCTGAATGAATAAAGTTTTCTAATTTTGTACTTTTGCTCTTCGCTGAAGCCTTGTCCTATGCCCAACAAATCTCTGCAGTAATTGCGTAATGAGTTTTAAAATAAATTCAGATATCTAAAATGTAACTTACAAATTATTGTGAATTTAGTTATGCTTCGTCTTTGTTGAAAAAGTATTCTATTTTTATTTATTATTTAATTTTATTAAATACATATTATAAATTATGAATTCAAAGAAGTCTGGGTTAAGCAAGAAAACCAATGATTAAGGCGCAATACAAAAGTTTGAAATTAATGATTAATCGTTTGATGAGTGAGTGATTATAATAAAAGTAGAAAGTTAAAATTAATGAATAATGAACTTTATTATGATTTCTGATTAATATTTAAAGGTCAAGAATTTATAATAATTTGAAATAATTAATTAATTATTTCAACTGAAGATAATTAACCCAGTATATTTTAAGAAATATAATTAAGACTCGTTATAATTTTATTAAGTTGTAAAATGAATGAAAAGAAATCGCATTTAGTCAATGCTTCACATTAGAAGCGTTAGCAGTCAATTGGCATCACTCAAAGCCAGTAATATTAAAATATAAAGAATGGCTTGTAACTAAATGAAAACAGAACTTTCCTGAGGAATTCATTCATGAATGTAAGTTGGGTTGTAATATAAATTTCAAAATATACAGTGAATTAGAGAGAATTTGATATATAACGATATAATATTACTAAAACAATAAATTCTCACTTCTTATTTTTACAAAAATTCATACCTGATTTAAATTTGCGTAGGGTTCTAAAATGAAAAAGACACATGAGTCTATAAACTAAGAGAATAACCAGTCATAAATGGATCACTAATAAAACTATAGTCAACTGAATACTTCGCAATTAAAGAAATAGGTAATTACAAAAATACTAATTTCACTCCCTAATAATAATATTACGGTTTTAAAGGATTTCATTTTTGATAATAAATTATTTTCATGTTTTGCCCCTGTGGTCAAACAGTATTATCATTATATAAATATATAGATCATAACGAACAATAAAAAGTTGAAACTAAATCGTATGAGTTTGCAATAAAATAGCAATCCTCCAATTAATCAGTCGAATTACAATGCTTCCTAGATTATCCAGAGCATGCAAATTGCTCAACCAAATATGCTAAATACTGGTGCAAATCTTCAAAATAACGTGAGCATCAAGTCAGCTGTAAGTCAAACTAACAATACTAATCTTTATTTTAGAGACGATATCAAATTATCAATCAGATAACTAACCAAGCATAGAAACAATAGCAATAGCAGCAACTTCTCTTACCAACTCACACATAATTGAGTCCCCAAAATATCAACATGCATTTGACAAACTAATTAGTCTAATTCTAGCCAAGTCCACAAATGCAAACTCTGAATCAAGTAACTTACAAGAATACTCTAAATTAATAGAACTAAAAGGTAAACTTATCTCTGGATAGGACAGCTGGTGCTCCATTTCAAAATGATTTCATGCTTATGAGCCCAATGTCAAGTGATACTAATAGCTCAATGAACTCTCTTGATTAAACTTTAAGGCTGAGAATAGGTGCTTCTTTGCCCAAAGGAATTTAATAGAATCCTTCAAGTCTATCTGGCTAGATTGGAGTACCGGCAAATCACTTCTATCAAACTTAAAGCCTGACAAGAGATGGCCATGGACATCAGAGTGGTCACCATTAATAATAAAACAGCTAGAATTACAACAGCCTTGATTACTCATCAGAAAGAGGGAATTCTTAAAAACGAGTGTACAATGAGTCATGCACGTTTGGAACACAAATGCAAAACAATTCCATTAATGCAAATATAAAGAGAAACAATTTCATCAGTAATCAATAAAACAACCAAGAAGACCCTCAACACTAGACATATTACACAGAGACATAATCTCAGCCGAATCCTCCCACTTTAAGAAAAATCACCTTAAACTAAAGAATATTATAGAAAAATCTAATGAGAATATCTCAAAACAATATACAGCTGTAAAATTAGCAATAAGCAAGTTAGAATAACTCACTCGAAGATGCCCAAAACATCCATCAAATCTAACCAGTTAACTTAAGAAATAAGAAATTCTCATAACCAAAAGTATTATAAAATGCCAATCAGTTCTTAAACGGTCCTCAGCAAAAATAAATCACTTAAACTTTTCATAATAGACAGTAAGTTCAAGAAAATTATAATCCATAGATTAGGCTTCAACAAACTATTTAGAAGATATATGGAGAATAAAGGAAAGAAAACACGAATAGCGGGCAAGGAAATTTGTAATAAGAGTAATAAACCATAGACCAAGTTTCATAAAGTCAAATGAAAAGGAAACATATAAAAATTAAGAAATCTTTTGTTTAGAACAGCGGAGATTTTTAGAATTAATTGAATATCAGTACTTAAAACACTAACAACTTATAAATATAAGGTATTTTATGTTTATTCCAATTTTTATTATAAACAAGAGCAGCAACATACCATAACTAAATCTGAGCAATATAACCTAAGAGAACACAATAAATAATACTAACAAGCCACAATAAAATATTCTCTCAGGCATAAATTAAGGAAACATAGCATCTGCCAGAAGACAATAGATTAAAGTAGATTCGCAAAGAAGATAAATAAATTTTACTTAATAAGATCACACTTTGCCCACTAATGGTCAATTTAATTAGTAAATTCCTTAAACATAGTTGGCATAGCAGCCAATTTAGCTGACTAATAGGTCTCATAGATCTAATAACATAAGTAATGAAATTGAGATTAGCTAAAATTCATAGAGAGAAACTGCTATTTCTAAAACAATCTCATCTGCTAGACAAGAAGTTGATTCTTAATTGAATTAGAAATCTTAGAAAGTTATACAATTACAGAATTAATCATCAAATGAATCAATTAGACTTGAAGACATATAGTTTCCAATAACACCAGGTAGAACTCTAAAATATTTTAAAAATCAATTATCTCAGTATGAGCAAGGAGAGATACTAGATTATCCTTAGATATATTACATTGGTTAGGGCTCAGCGAAAGTTAAGGGTTCTCCGAATAATGAATTCAATTTTGGTTATGACGATAAAAAGGGAAACTACAAAATTGTATTGAAAGATCATATTGGATACAGGTACGAAGTTCAGTAATTTTTAGGAAAGGGTTCGTTTGGTATAGCTATTAAATGCTTTGACCACAAAACTAAGCAGCACATAGCTTTGAAAGTTATCAAGAATAAGAAAAAATATTACTATCAAGCTGGAGTTGAACTCAAGATTCTACAATACTTAAAAGAAAACGATCCAGATGATACAATGAACATAATTCACATGAATGATTATGTCATATTCAGGAAGCATCTTTGTATTTCATTTGAGCTTATGAGTATAAATCTCTATGATTTCTTGAAGTTAAATGATTTTGAAGGCTTATCACTTGGCTTAGTTAGGAGATTTGCAATTTAGCTTTTATATGCGCTTAAATTCTTGAAAGAACATGAGGTTATTCATTGTGATTTGAAGCCTGAAAATATTTTGTTAAAAGATCCAACTAAATCTGGCATAAAAATAATTGATTTTGGTAGTTCTTGTTTCTAGGATGAAAGGGTTTATACATACATATAATCTCGATTCTATAGAGCTCCAGAGATTATTCTAGGTATCCCCTATACCACTTGTATTGACATGTGGTCTTTTGGATGCATAATGGCAGAGTTTTGTATAGGGTTTCCATTATTTCCAGGTGAAGATGAAATGGAACAGCTTGCCATGATTATGGAAGTTTGCGGAATACCATCTCCAGAAGTTCTTGCTGTAAGTCAGAGAAAGAAAAAGTTCTTTGACGACAATAATGCACCAATCTTAGTCCAAAACTCTAAAGGGTAAATCAGAAGGCCTGGCACAAAAATCATAGAAGACATTCTTGAATGTAAAGATGACACCTTTGTGAATTTTGTTGAAAAATGCTTAGACTGGAACCCTGAAACAAGAATGAGCCCAGACTAAGCACTAAGACATCCTTGGATTCTTGAGGGCTTACCACCTAAAGTTCTGATTCATCACTAGAAACTTCATAATATTCCAACTTAAGAGCTACCTGCAAATATTAGAGAAATTAGAAGGTAGTATCTTTTGAAAGAATAAATGAGTAATAACCCTCAAGTGTAACAAAACTTGAACTAGCATAGAAGTGAACCGAGAAAAGGAGGCAACTAGCTAAACTAAAAGCGTATCTAGAATTAATTTGTACTCTAAGGCCATCAATAAAATGCGAATTAAGAAGCTGCATAAGTTTCTCAATCACAAGAAAACTAACAACCTATGACCATAATTTCACCAAGAACTAAGAAAATAGTTTTACAGAGTTAAGCAGTTGAGATTAAAAATCAAATATAGCTAAATCTATCAAAAAGCAATCACACTACTATAGATAGTAATAAAACTCTTGAGAATACACTAAGGAATAGGAAAATTATTTTGTAGAATGGGATGAAAAGAAGTTCAGACACTAATATATAATAATAGTAGTAATAGCCAGCAAATGAGCAGGCACATACAACAACCAACTATCACAGTTTGCCCAGATAATCTCAATAATGATATGAATTTGAGGGGATGGAAATTATTTTATAAATGGTGATTAAATTAATAATTTAAGAGCTACCTAACCAAATTATATAATAAAATTTTCATCCATATTATTTATCAAATTTTTTTTTGCACAATAATAAATCAATGTACTTATCTTTTTAAGTAAATAAGATTTTAACTTATAAAATAATAATCAATATAATTTAAATTTATCATTATCTATATTTACTTGCAATTAGTGACTTAGTTTGGTAATTACTCGATTTTAATTCTTGATTTTTACCTCCATTTATCATATTTCCACCCCTATATGTAACGCATGTCTTTGGGGATTGCACTTGCTGATTGTTCAGAGAATAATATAAAATAATATATGTTATTATATTTAATAGTCATTGCTAGTGTCTACTGATCTCAGATTTTACTTTGCATTGTTTTCATCTTTGTTGTTATTATAGCCTGCACTTCCTATTCTGTTGTATTATTTATTGCTCTCCCTAGTCTAAACATAAAATGATAAATTAGTCAAACTTTTGAAATTATTGGAAGTTGATCCTCTATAATTATTCTCTCCTTCGTTTTAGTTAGTCATAGTTTTCTGTCGCTTGTAATCATTCACTTGTCCTGCCATAGAAGTTTATTAGAATCTTGTATTAGCCTGACCACTAATTATGTTAGGATTTTAAGATCTCAAGACGCCTCTGCTATTACTACTTAAATTATCGTTTTAATGAGCGACTTATCTCTGATTGAAATCACAAGAATCACTGCTAGAGGAATCAGAGCTCAAATCGTCATATTAAATAGTGCTTTTTCTTGGTACCACAGTTGCATTTGTGTTACCTCCCCCTATAATTTTGTAAGTTCCTAGCTTTCCATCTTAATTCACGTATTATCTGGGGAGGTTCTTTTACAAGGGTGACTTTGATCTTGAAGACACTCTGTTATTAGATTGATGAGATGTGATTGTTGAGTTTGCTTTTAACTGTAACTTAGTTTATTCATACTGCTAATGGCAAGAGTTAATTTTTGATTAAAACACAGACTTCAATTTCTACATACTCTCATTGGTTGAGGTGTTTTGGGGTTTAGTTTTACTTGAGGCATTCTCGCTTTCGTTTGCGGTATAGTTGTTTATCTTTGCTTAAGTTGGATGTGAGACAACTCTGGATGTTTAATTGATAACATACTTTGATTTGCTGCTATCCAGTGTAGTGAACTTATTGGAATTGTCATAATCATAAGTTGTGCTTATTTAGTTCTTCTATGCGTTATAAACATTGTAATTGTGCTTGTGATGATTCATGTTGTTGCTGTGATTAATAATACTCTACTGCTGCTAATGTAAATTTGTGTTGTGTGTGGTTGTATTACCCTTATTCTCTGTTTTCTTGAGTAAACTCTAATAACTGTGTATCTTGCGTACCAGATCTTCTTTGAAGTCTGTTAGTCCTTTCTACATGTGCATCTGTGATACAGTTGAAGCCTGAGATACTTCACTTTCATTAACCTTTGAAGTCTTGTTAGCACCATGATTAGACACCACATTTGACTGGTCATATCCCCTCTGTTTATTATAGAAAGCTGAGGCCTGAGAGTATTATGATATTTATGAAATATCATTTTAGTAATTGCTATTAGTTATGGTAGGAGTTACTTTCTTGGGCATTTCAATGTTTTTGTTGAATTTCTCAAAAGCTCTGGCGTTTAAAGCTGCTTTCCCTTAATTCATGTTTATATAATTGTTTGAAGTTGGGATATTGTTGGTATTAGAAGCTGAAGTTTAATTCAGTTTCTGTTGATAATAAGTAAAGCCTACAGTGGGTTAATTTGAAGTTTCTGCTTTTGATTGGTAATCTTGCTATAATTTTTATATAAAACACATACCAAATGTTCAAAAATAATATATAAACGTAGTATCCATTAAATCTTTATAATTTTTTTAAAAAAATACCAAGAAATTTATGGAAAGTATTTTAAATTCTTAACACTTAGCAAGTGTTCTGCTCTAGAAATCCTGTCTACCACTTCTTCAACTTCAAGACTTTAAGCAAATTTATTAGATTTTAAAAATTTTTTAAAATCTATCATTATCAACTGAACAGAAGCAGCTCTTTCAAGAGACATAGGATTAAGTCATAAAAAATGTATTGACTTAATTTAAAGAATCGAGCATAAATTAAGAAAAAGGAAATGAAAAATAATTAAATAATATCTTTAAATATCTTGAGAAAATACTTGCTCTCTCCACTGATATCAACCAAGCTTCTATTTTATAAACTTATTTGAACGAATTTTAACCTAAAGAAAATAAAAACTGCAGCCTGAATAAATCCGAATCTAAGTCAAAATCGCGCCTTTCTTAATAAGCAATCAACTCACAAGTAAGTAGCAGTAGTAAGTAATAGAAAAGTTAAACTAGGTCTAAAAATTCAAGTAATATCTTGATTAGCAGCTGCAAATCCAACGTTCCTCCACTAACTATTGTTAGAGCTTCAAAAAACACCAAAACTCAATCTGATTAATAAAGCAAGCCAGACAAGACTTAATAAGCAACTTCATCTGTAAATGTTTCTACTCCTATAGTCAATACTTCAACAAGAGAAACTGAGGCGACAAAATAGCAAGTATAATAATAAGCTGATTAATCAGATTTCTTGTCCAAATTTAAGTACAAACTGATGCTAAGCTTCAATAACATTGGAAACTTGGAGGAGAAATTTCTCTACTATAAAGGAGAAATACTCAATTAAGAGCTTTACAAGCAGTAAATTGATAAGTTTGAGAAGCTTTTGAAGGACTAAGAGTTTAGAAGAGGATAAATCTTGAAGTTACAAAGTGTATATCATAATTAAAAACAGTATGGAGTAAATTCGGACTTAAATAAATACAAGGATTGTTAAGACTTCGATTATATTTCAAGTGACTAAGACTATGATAAACATAATATGAAACACTAAAATAAACAAGTAAGAGTCGTAACCAGAGTTGATTTGTATTAAGAGTGGATAAGAAGTACAAAAAAGAGAGTGAATAAAATCTATAGAACTCTATACAATACTTTTCAAGCCAAAAATCCTGTTGAAAGCTGTGAAGTAAAATACGAAATGGATAAAGAATTATTATCAAAACTTTCCCAAGATTTTCATTTGGAAGATAAAATAGCTATCAATCTCTTGCATAAAAAACAAACCTACTCAAAATATCCTCATTAAGTTAAGAATCTCTTAAAAGGAAATTAAATTGCACACACTACAGATCCAAGAGCCTTTCTTTTGTCAAACGAGAAAATTGCGCATCTGGGTGGAATACCAACCAAAGACTGTCCTGCAATTGAGAACAGTAAAGTTTTAAGTGAATAGATGATGAAGATGTACATTGATGAAAAATATCAAAGAGATTTAGTTTTGGAACAGCAGAAGTCGCTAGTAAACTAGCAATAGATATTCTTCATGGATCCTTAGCAATAAATCAACTATGAAGCAGTTAATAACTAAAATAATGTACAATAAACTGATGCCACTCAAACAATGCAAATAGAACAGATTCCTATGAAAACTTAGATATTGTTTAATGTGTTGTAGCAACAATTGCCAGGTTCTTTATAATAATTGTCAAGCTAAATTAAGGATAACCTAATTTCTAATCCTCACGCATCAGAACGTATTATTCCAAAAATAAATTGGCACAGAAATTTAATTTGTATAATTATTATAATACTTTTTCATTACTGAAGTATTTAAGTAATACAAAGTTCTTTAGAGAAAGGCACTATGACATTCCTATAATCCAAATGTTCATTTAAAACCCAATTAGCGTAATTTAATAAATCCTTGAACAGCAAGAAACTCAGCCTGTTTAATATCAAGCTCAAAATCAATTTCCTCAATTCAATCAGCTTCCTATTAATGCCAATTTTTAAACGCCTATTCCACCTTTATCTATGCCTCTTAATTAGTTAATTACATAGCCTATCTTATAGGCATAATCAGATCAAAATCAGGAACCATCAGCAACAGTCTCAATCAATTAATAAGAAGTAACTTCTAACACCAATAATTTAAGTTTGAAACAGAAAGAAATGCTAAGTGAGATTGAGAAGCTGCTTGAAAATGCAGAAGACCCCAGGAAAGTCATGAGAATAAAGCAGCTTTTGAAATCAAATCCTGATATCAATGAGATTGTCAAGGCCTGCAACATGAAGAATAAGAGATATATTTTTAGTTGAAAAGGGATTAAGAAAGTTATCGAGGCTTTTGAAGTAATTAAATTACTTAAATATTCTTGAATTGATATAATTAATTACTAATGCATTATTACTTTTTAAATGATATTGTCTATCAAAATAATTTAAAATTTACAAACTTCACAAACGGTTTTTACTTGTGTTTTGATTCTAACTTTTAGGCTCTTGAACTGGTGCTGTCCCTTCTTAGCTTGACGCACGTGATAGCTGTCTCGGCCTACAAAACATACACTTACTGACATTCGAGTCACTGGTCTTATAGTATTCTTCACCTTTGGTTGTTTTATGCTGCTAATGCTTGTTACTTCTTACATTTCGATTGTCACTAGAGTCTCTATCTGAGTTTTAGCCTGTGCTGTTGTTTCCACCGAAACCAAAACAGCCTCTGATACTTTATTGAGAGTTATTGCCTGTCACATTATACGAGGAATTTATCTGATTTGAATGTAAATCTCTGCCCTCTAAGAACACTTGGCACGCTTATTTTTTAATAATTTCTGAAAGAGTGTATATGTCGTCCTAAATCATTATCTTAGGGTATAGTAACCCAATATCTCCATAGATTTTACCCTTGATGTCATTAGTTCGTTGGCTATCAGCATATATTTGAACTAATTATTCAGTCAATTGAGTAGCCTCCATTGAAATTGCTCCAGACACATTTTGCCTAATTTTACAGTTTAATATATGAGTCTTGAGAAGTTTGATTTTTAAACCATCTCCCTTATTTCCCCAAATTTCAGTATCATGAATAATCAAATTAGCATTTTTAAAGTGAGTTTTAAGCAGCTTTTTAGTGTCCAATGGCAACTTTGTATTCATCATTTAGCCGAGTTGTTTGTTTTTATAGGTATCTGTATTTGAACTTAATTGGTGGCTTGAATCATTTCCCGTTTCCATTCCATTTTAATTTTGTGAAAGTTGGGAAGCCAAAATTCCATTCCCTTCATTAAACTTTAAATAACTTTCTTAAACTTCTACAAGACCCTCAAACTCCTATATAGAAATACCATTTCCATTGTTCTCAGTTATTTTGCAGTTCGTTATCAAAACATATGCTGGATTATGACAGTTTTATTATACAAAAGGCTGTATATTGGGAATTTATAAATTAGTTTAGTGAGAGTTGCTTAGGCTCTGAGAAATATTAGAATGAGTTGTATAAATAATACAAGTATAAACTAAATTTGCAAAACAATCATAATGAAGATTCCATCTCCAGTATTCTTAGTTATCAAGTTATGATCAATATGGCAACTACTAGCTTCAATATGAATAGCATTTCAATTCATAATTGCATTTGAATACTAGTGGATGATAAAATTATTAATTAAATTTATTTGTTAAATCTAAAGTAATAATGCCACCCAAGAAGAAGAAGGCCGCAGGAGATGCCGCTAAAGGAGAAAGAATTTTCAAGAATTTGTGCTCTGCTTGCCATGCCCTATCTGTAAGTTTATTGCTTTTTACTCGAATGTCCCATTCTGATTCCTTTTATATAGGCCCACTCAACAGGTCCCGCCCTCGGTGGTCTACCAGGTTAAAACATCGCTTCTGGAGACGGATTCAACTATTCATCAGCACTTGCCGCTAAGGCCACCCTCAAGTGGACCGACGGTAATCTCGACAAGTGGCTCAAGTCACCTGCTGATTTTGCCCCAGGTAATGGTATGGCTTTTGCTGGTATCGCCAGTGGCAAAGATAGACAAGATATTATCGCTTACCTCAAAGGAGGTTGAAACTATTATTGTCCCTATAAATTATCTACATTGAATTTTTAATGCTCCTTAATTTTCATTTCAGTAATATAAAGAAATGGAGTTCCTACCATTGAAAGATAAGAGAGTCAAACTTAGACAGCTGCAACTGTCTAATATTTAACTATTATTAACCTTAACAAATTAAACTAAATAATCACAAATCTTTTAAGCTAACACTCTAACTTTAACAAGGAGTGATTCCCGGTTTAATTTTTTAACTAGGGTCTGTTCCTTTTTGTCTTTATATATTTTTTCTTATTCTTTCATTCATGACAATTCAAGTAAAAATGTAATATTTGAGAATTAGAGTCTATTTTGTTGATTTGAATTTGATCTTGGAGTTATAAAATGTTTGAATAAATGCTGATGGTTAAATTTCTCCAATAAATTAAGTTCTAAATAAGGAAAAATTATTGATCCTCATTTGTTTTTTCAAAAAATGATAAGACAAAAAATAAAAAATATAGCATGAAATAAGTAATTTATATTTTTTCTTTTACCTGCGAATAATTAGTTGATGATGAATTTTCGAAAATAAACTTAATTTCTATAATAGTGATTCTCTATTTTGAGTATATTTTATCACAATTTATTGTATAAACAAAGATAAAATTCTTGGAAGGTTCTAAAAAATCTTATCTTAAATTACCTTAATTATATTTTCATTTTCTAATGTATGTCTCTTCAATTTTCGATTGCAAATGCTTCACTTGAGTATATCTTAGAGTTAATTTACAGCGTAATTTAGATAAAGTGAATAAAATTAAGTATAATTTTAAATTATTTATTAAGAGCAAGTTCGTTTATTCGTAACTTCAACAAAGCATCACTTATAATAACCCAATAATCTAAACAACATCTACTTCATACTTATTAAAATGGTAAATACTCAATCAAAAATGATAATATGTTTGTTTTAATTTGGATAATGTTATATTTCGAGTAATCCTTTACTATAAATGTTACGCTAAACATCTACTTAAGATAAGCCAGAATATTCTGAACGCTATACAGATGACCACTACGAATATCGTTATGTAGTGCTTCCGAGAGAGATGGCCACTGAACTGAAAAATAGGGGCATTCTTAAGGAAGAAGAATGGAGAGGTATGGGCATCACTCAAAGCAGAGGCTGGGAACACTATGGTTTTCATAAGTAAGTATCAAAAATTCAATAAAACTAATAAGAAGGAGGTCATTAATGCAAACAGTACTCTAGAATATATCGATTCATAGTGATTTTGAAACCTCAAAGTTACTCTTGATTAATTAATGATCCATTTTAACTGAACTTTCTTTTTTAGAGCTGAGCCTCATATTCTACTATTCAAGAGGCCTCTAGGCACAGACCCTAAAACAGGCTAAGTGAATTCATAGCTAATTCATGAGCATGAAGAAAAAATTAGATAGGATAGGGAAAGATTTATCAGCCAACTTGTTCAGTGAAAAATCAACTCCATTTTATGAAATTATGAAAAATTAACTGCCAGTTTAATCGGACATTAAGAAATCTAAATTAATCTTGATTTTATGATTAGAATTTAAAGTAAAGCCATTGTATTACAAATATAATATATTTGAAAGAAGAATTATAGAATTCTTTGTCTAATATCTTAAATAAAGATGTTGCATTATTATTTATAATTAATCAATTTTATTATTTTCTTTCATTTAGTCTCAATTATAATTATAGGGTTTATAATCAGAAATTCCTTAAAGATTAAATTTAGAATTTTCTAGAGAAAACTTTTACAAGTTTAATGAAATCTGATACTGGACTGCTTATAATAAATAATTATTAAATCAATGCTGTTTATTGAGAGGAGAAGGTTGCTTGCCCTGTCATAAAAAAAAATAATCTGTGAGCAAAACATCTCATATTTTTTATAGAGTGAATCTGATTTAGGAACGAAAAGATTTAATTCAGGAGCTAAATACTTTCATAACTATCATTCAACGCCCTCAGATAATCTAAGTCACGACTAAGATTGATGGTTTAATTTTGGTATTAAACAGTGATATGATGAATTATTTTTTCTATATTAATTAACTAATTGTATAAGAGGATAACCTTTTAAGCTCAAATTGGAAAAGCTAATTCGTCACTATTTTTATTTGATTTTTCATCATTAATTTGAATGAAAATTAAAGAAAGTGGTATAACTTAGCCTAATTTAGTTTTGAGATGATCATCTTGATTGTAAATATTAGCATATAATTGTGAAATATTTAGACTTAATTTCTTAAGAAATTACTATAGATTATTAATATATAAATTGTTCTTCATACAATATATGTTCTGACCGATACACCCCCACAACCGAGACCCCCCTCCCCCTCAACCGAGACCCCCTTCTCCCTCCTCAAACAAAGAATCCCCTTATCTCTCACTTTTATTGTGATTTTTTCATGAATTTATTTTTCCTCGAAATAAATTTCTTGCCCTTCGGCAGATATTTCTATTAAAAATATTATTTGATAAGTTCTACTACGTGCGTTTTCTTTTTTTTAGAACATGCTCTCATAAGGAAATATATATAATAGGGTTTATTTTTGACTTCATGAGTAATAATATGATTTCATTGATAGACATAAAGTTGAATTCAAAATTTTTTATAACTTAAATCACTTACACTCTACTATATAGTAAAATTATATATAATAATATTTCCTATTATTTTTCACTTCATTTAAATATAAATACTTTTATTATTATTTTTACTTTATTTAGTTAATTACTAATAAAATCTTATTTTATTCATTTATATATTTTTAATTGTAATTCTAAGCATTAGAAATTGTTTTAATCTTTTCAATAAATTAAGCTTAAGAAATTAATTTTACTGGTAATTAACTAAATAAAGTAATAATAATATTAGGGGGGTACCTGTCTCACCACCACACTTTTTATATATAAATTTATTATTCAAAAAAGTCGCAGACCTGATCAAATTTGGATTGAATACCAATAATAAATTAATAAAAATGATATTTTTGCAACTCTTAAGATGAGTAAAATAAAAAATAAAATAGTTTTTATCATGAAATATACTTAATTTCAACTTGGATTTAAGAATAAAAGGAAGTAATTTTTCAATGGATCAAATTATAAAATATTATTTATATTTTCATTGTTTGACCCAGTAGGCTTTCTTTTGAAGATGAATCTGGATGAAAACCATTTATAATATGTTAAATATACTTGATTGTACTCAGAGTAATCCAGATTCATCTTCAAAAGAAAGCCTATTGGGTCATACAATGAAAATATAAATAATATTTTATAATTTTATCCATTGAAAAATGACTTCCTTTTATTCTTAAATCCAAGATGAAATTAAGTATATTTCATGATAAAACTATTTTATTTTTTATTTTACTCATCTTAAGAGTTGCAAAAATATCATTTTTATTAATTTATTATTGGTATTCAATCCAAATTTGATCAGGTCTGCGACTTTTTTGAATAATAAATTTATATATAAAAAGTGTGGTGGTGAGACAGGTACCCCCCTAATATTAAAAGTATTTATATTTAAATGAAGTGAAAAATAATAGGAAATATTATTATATATAATTTTACTATATATTAGAGTGTAAGTGATTTAAGTTATAAAAAATTTTGAATTCAACTTTATGTCTATCAACGAAATCTTATTATTACTCATGAAAGTCAAAAATAAATCCTATTATATATATTTCCTTTTGGGAGCATGTTCTAAAAAAAAAGTAGACGGAGACAGTACAACTTATCAAATAATATTTTTAATAGAAATATCTGCCGAAGGGCAAGAAATTTATTTCGAAGAAAAATAAATTCATGAAAAAATTGCAATAAAAGTGAGAGATAAGGGGATTCTTTGTTTGAGTAGGGGGAAGGGGGTCTCGATTGAGGGGAGGGGGTGTCTCGGTTGTGGGGAGGGGGGGTTCTCGGCTTAGGGGGGAGAGGGTGTAGGGGGGGGGTCTTGGTCAGAACAAATATATAATATTCATACTTTTAAAATTCATAAACTATTTTCAGTTCAACCTTGACGAATCTAAAGTGGTATATTATTATTCTTTCTATATACTGTTTTCATTCAAATTGAAATTTCCATAAGACTGTTGATTATTATATAAAGTTTGCGAGATTCTATTTTTATTTTGTCTCTAGAAGCTTTTATCAAAAGTGGGTTAATTTTATGAGAAATAGTCACTAGAAGCAGGGTTTACAATAGACTAATGGTCTATAGGTCTTTAGTAGAATGATTTACTTAAGTTAGCTTGCTATTAAAATTTGACTTTAATTTAAGGAGAGCCTTAATTGGAGATTTATACTTTATTATTTACATAATTTTAATCGAAATTTAGAGTACTTAAGTCTTAATTCTGTTTAGAGAATGACGAGTATTAGTTACTATTTTAGTGACCTAAATTAAAGGAAAATTGCTTTTAACCTGCTGCAAGGGGTTTTGGGGTTTTCAAAGACAAACTTATCTTTGAGTTAGTGAAGTGGCTCTTATCTCTGTCTAGCAATTTATAGTATTGCAATTTTGAATTTGGCTTGAGAGTATAAGCGGTGTTCATTACTTTATCTTCATACTGATTGGCAAGAGTGCTTGTCGCTCGTTTCATATTCACTAATCTAAAAGGAGAGCTTTACTACGAATATATTCTGTTTTTTAATACTTTTACTTTAGTTTGTTCATTACTCATTTGAATTCCAAAGCCTTATTATTACTAAGAAACATTGTCGAATTAATTTTAATGTTTTGGCAACGTTTTTATGCTAGGAAGCATTTTTAGTATGGATGTTTCTCTGATTGGTGAATTTTACTAAGAAACATACTTTGTATTTGTTTCTTGATTGTAATTATTCAATTTGAATTCTTTGCTTTCAATATTATCTGAAGATAATTTCATCTACTTTCTGCGAAATTGCTATTATGCAATTATAATTTATTTTATAAGATTAAATAAAAAATCAATCTAATAAAAGTGTTGATTCATTAAATAAGTTTCCAGCAAAAATTCACTCTATTTTCACTTTATAAAATGATACAAATTATTTATTTATTCATTGTTATTACAATCAGTTATAAATTTAAAAAAAAGTACTTGAATATTTTATATTTTAAATTCTAATATTTTAATATAAATAAAATGATATATTTATTTTTTCCCATAAACAATTGAACAATATATCTTAACTTTTGAACTCAAGTAATTATCAGCTGATGTATAATCAGTAAATTTTTAATCAATTTTCTCATCATCTTGAGACTTTTTATTCTTGAAGCTATGATTGGTTTTTACTATGGTCATTAGAGTGTTTTGGACTTTCCGAAGCTTTAATTCGCAGTCTTGTAGCAATTGCTTCCAGGCTTGATTATGCTGCTGCAATTTTAGAAAATCCTCTTATTTCATACATAACACTTATAATATTTATGTTAAATTAAGGAGATAAACTCAATTAATTTATTATAAGCAGTTTGAGAGACGCATTTTGCAGTCGTAGAATAAAAGATATCACTGCACTAATTAAGTGAAGCTTCTTACTTCCTTTTTTGCAATAAATCCTAGGAATTCTTAGTAAACTAAGCCAATAAATATGGTTGAACAATGTCTTCATCTCCAAGCAAATTTTGGTGTCCGGCAAAGTATAGTGGGAAAATTTGCTCATTACTTTACTTTCCATTCTTAAAAAACTTATTTTAGCTTTTTCTGGCTTTATTGGGGTTATCCCTAATTTCCTTCACATCTTCTTCGGTTTTTTACTTTGATTTAATTTTTCTGAAAACTTGAAACTCACCAGATTAGATAATGTAAACCATATCTGCTGGATCTCCCTCTTTATAAAGTATGCAATCTTTTGGTGTGACTTTTGTTATTAAATTTTGAGAAAGTTTGGCTAGAGTATTTCTAGTCAATTTACTGAAAGCAGCAATTTTTTGGAGAATGTTGATCTTTTCGTTTGTTGTTCTGCGTTCTATATTTCCAAGAAGCTTTTAATAGGAGTTCTTGGTAATAAAATTAAAAAAAGAGATTTTTTAATGACACCAATCAGAGAGTCTTATAGACAAATAATTTCACTCTATCTTGTGACTGTGACTCTTTCATTTAAGATATCATTTAATTTAATAAAAAGAAATTGCTGAAATAACTTATTTATCATCATGGCCAAAGACCTCTCCTTCTCCAAAATTAATTGAATTATCCATTTGATTTAGAAAATTAATGGAATAATTGCTGACATTCATTTAAATTTTGGGATCATTAATTAAAGTTTAACTCATCCCCATATCTATCTTTGGATTGCTGTTAAAGTAATCGTACGGATCATAGCTAATAACATTGATTTAGATTCCTTCATTGCTATCTACATCATCTTCATCATAATTTTACTAAGATATTGATTGGGAGTCGTCATCTTCTTCTTAGATAAGCTCAATATCTTGCCTCTTAATTTTATTTGATGAGTGATGTTCGCGAGATTCCCAATCATTAAATATATAGGGTACTAAAATTTTAACAAATAACCTCAAGTATTAAATATTCTAACTTGCTGGTTAAGCTACTATTGCTATGATGAGCTGAGGTTAAGAACAAGTCAGACTTCATTTTATTTTCTTGTTTTTATCTATGCTATAGGTATTAGTTGCCATCTTTCATACTCACACTTTTTACTGGGTCTCTCATCTTTCTTACCTTCTTAGAATGGCTTCAAATAATAATATATTAAGTTATGTGGAAACGTCTTTTTGGAGATGGATTGGGTTTTTGTTAACAAACAAGTCCCTTGAATACTATGAATATTTTATCGGCTAAGTCACCCACTGCGTATATCAAGTTTCCTTTATTATGGTTTTCTAAGTACAGTCTCGATGCCAAATCATGTAAATCTTGCTCATCTGCCTTAATTTTGGCAAAATAGCTTATTTATTTTAGTCGGGAATAGTGAGAAGTATCTGATTCATTTTTCTCGACACTGACTCGGGGAGTTTGATGTTTATTATCCATGTAGATTAAAATATATATTCAATTTATTTCTTATTTTGTAAACACTTATTATGCTATTTTGAGTATCTATATCCAAACTACATAAGTAATCGAAATGAATAGCATTTCCAGTTTTGATTTCAGTGAGTTAGTTGTTACGAATGACTACTCTTTTTGGATCATTTTAAAAGCATTATACATCCATCAAATGAATTCCATGCCCTTAATTTTTGAGTATGTCATTTTTTGCGATTTCTAAGTTCTTTATTTTGAGTGATTTAAAAACCATTTAATCTTTCAGTGAACCATAGATCTTGTTATTGTAGATTTTAATCAGCACATTTAGAAGTAGAATGTTTTACCTCTCTTAATTAAAAGTGTTTTAATTGAACATTCCAGCAGTGAAAAATTTCTACTCTTTGTATTAGTCTTAGCTAATCTGCTGAATGTAAATCGAGTGATTTTTCACTTGCACAAATCTATTCGCTTGTATGAGAATCTTTCTTTGTTATCCCATTTGTTTTTATTCGAGTTCTTGTTGCTAATTGTACTTCTCTTTAGAAGGCTATAGAATTTTAATGTCAAGAGCATCTTCTTCACATTTTTAAATCACAGAGCTGCTAATTTTGAAGATTCTGGGGTGAATCATTTTGATAGCAGTACCTCTTGAGTTTATTATGGAGCTCTTATCAAGATTTATGATTGAATTATAGCCACCAATTATGCCATTATAAAAATCACTTATTGTAGTTGAGTTCAAGGAAATAACACCAATAAAATCAGATTGCAATTCTATTTCACCTTTTGTAATGCCTTGCTTTTAACTTGGATAAATAGATAAAGTATTCATGGCAAAACAGCAATCTTCAACGTCTATGTTTTCTTCGTAGTTTACAGATATTCCTGCTGCCTGAGCCTTTATAAAGGCATCCTTTTCTTTTTAAATCTGTAATGGATCTTTGATACTTAAAACATAGCAATCAGTGATTTCTAAAAAGCTGTCGTTCTCTACTACGAAGCAACTTAAAATACCTTTCTTTCCAGAAATCTAGGAATCTATACTGCTGTCTAGCTGCCCTGTTTTTTAATTAATGTCCTTTTATTAGTCCTCTTCCATCCCTGATGATGGATTTTTATTATTCTTAATGATTATTCCAGTTGACTATTTCATATGCATTTCCTTTTGTAAGTCATCTTCAGCTGCTTTGTTTCTGTTAAAAACAATGTGTATTTCTTAAAATATGACTACTTCAGTTCTTTTTAAGGGCACATTATTATCTTTAGATTGCTACTGAATGATTTAATTCAAAGATTAGCTCATTACGTTTTATGATTTGCGAGTAGTAGAGTTAAAATCTATAACAATGCTTCCCCCATTTATTTCAATTACAGTGCCTGGCTTACCGATCAAAGTAATTGGTCTACAAATATAGAGTGAATGAACACTGATTGTCTCAGCTGGTAGTTCAATTACATCTCCTCTCTTTGAGTTATCAATAATTTTCTGAATGTGTCGTCCAAGCTCATCATAATAAGAGTGGTCACTTTGTTTTAACTTGAAATCTGATGGATTCACTGTAGTCTCTCCATTACCTTTTTTAATAATACTCATAAATGATCGCATCGAATGATGATCTTCAGCATTAGTAAAGTTTTCCCTCATTGTCATATCTGAAAACTACTCACCAAAAAATCTATCCTCCTGTTTGATTGCTTTTTGAACATCTTTTTAAGCTTATTGGTTTCTACCTAAATTTTTGTTTTTGCTCTAAACATTACTAGAATCTATCATTATAGAGCTCATAATCAAATTATCTATATCACGACGCAGTTCATTCAACATTTCAACGTTTGAATCTTTCAACTCTGAATTATTTAAATTTCTCTTCTCTTCTTATCTTCCTATTTAATGTTTTTAGTAGTACTCCTGTTTTTGCTGATTTCTATTATCATTATTTCCAAAATTATTCCCATCAAAAGACTTGAAGATAATATTTGATTTGGAAGTCAAGCGATCTCTATGACTTATCCTCTTAATTTCAGAAATCTCATTGTTCAATCCATCTAGAATATTATTGTTATCATCGTTTCCTATTCTAGCTGTTTATTTTTAATCAATGTCTCTTAAGTTTGCATGAATCAGCTAAATTTCATCATTTAAACTTGTGTTTTGCGAATTTCTTTAGTTTTTATTGTTTTATAGTATTTTAGAGATTTCATTGGAAATTTTGGTGGATCTTTTTTCTGTGTTTTATAATTGATAATTATTTTATTCATTTCCATTTGAGTTGAAATTGCTAGACATGAATTTCTTGTTTGTAGCTTAAGCTTAATTTTTACTTTTAGGTATTGTAAGTAAAACTTAGTTGTTTGATTATAGGTGAATTACAATTTAAAAATATGATAAATAATAAAACTTAATTAGCTTAAATATATTTTAATTAAATAAGACTAATATTGTAATCGACTGGAATTAAATAGGTAAATCGCAGTCGATTCTTACATTATAATATTATTTTAATTAAAATAGTCATTTATATACAATATATTACTATTGAGTCATTAAATTTTTATAAAGGCTCGTTTTTTTTTAAATTTAATGTTTAATTAAAAAGGAAAGATTTTTTTACAAAGTATTTTTTATTCTTTTAAAATGAGAAACCTTTTTAAATATGATAAGGCAATTCATTTCTTAATATTTGTATGGTTCCTATTCATATTTGCAATAAAATTTCTTTCCACATTAATAAATTTAAAGAAATATACGTAAAACTTAAGTTTGAGGTTGCTTAAGATTTTATTAGATTGTATTTTTAGTGAGTTAATTTTTGGATTATTTATTAATTGGATTATTCTAAGTCAAAGCAGTAGGTTTTTTCTCATTATTATTATATATAGGAAACAGCAGCTAATTAGTATTTTACTACTTTCTTTGATTTTACTGTAAATACTCACTCCCTGGAGATTGGTGACTTTATTAATTATAATTGGAGAGCGGAGTCTCCACGAATCTAACAGGTTGCTGCTAGTATTCATTTGTCAGTAATTTGTTATTTGTGTTTAAATTATTGTGACTCAATCTTTTCGAATTTAATGTGGATTTTCTTGCATCACTTTTATTCTGAATAATGCTCATAAATCTGTAGGATTTCTTTCTTACCATCAAACTATTCTGCATTTGGTCAAAGGTATCAGTGACATTAAGCTCATTAAAATAGATTTATAAATGGGAAAGTACAATTTTATATGGTGAATAATATATGAAGCTTTTCTTCTTCACTACTGAAACTATCCCCTTCTTTGTCATATTAAACATTGGGCAACTTCATTCTGTGTAATTATTCAATCTGAGGACTTTTGCCATGACTTTGATATTTACTCGGAATCTCCAACGCTCTAATTTAATTCTTATCCGAAGATTAATACTGTAGGAATATATTTGATTTGGGAAAATTAAATTAAAATTAACTTATTAAATTGAAATTCGTGGCAGTTAACTTTCTGGAAACCTAGAAAATATGGAACTTGTTTGATAGAGAATTCAAAATTAGCTGGACTTTACTAAAGGTGGTACCCCTCTACGCATCCCTGAAGCGAGATAACTTCTCTTTAATTTTGGGATATTTGTTTAGTTGATTTTAATGCCGAAATTAAACTCAATTTAACTCGCTCCAGAGATGCGTAAAGGGGTATCACCATTAGTAAAGCCCAGCTAATTTTGAATTCTCTATCAAACAAGTACCATATTTTATAGGTTTCCAGAAAATTAACTGCCACGAATTTTCAATTTAATAAGATAATTTTAATTTAATTTTCCCAAATCAAATGTATTCCTACAAAAATAGACAAATTTATGAGAAAATAAAACAGATATTTCAATATCCTATGGTGAGAAAGCGAATTAAAACTTTCAAAGTTTTAATCCTCTCTCTATAATAATCCAGATTTTTTAAATACTTACTTCAAAGGGAGAGAACTTTCATCTCCTCTTGGCATATCGAAAGTGATTTCTGGGATTGGAGATGGCATCTTCAAAGGTTACTAATCTTATCTTGGTCCCTTAGGTGACAATAGATTAAGCTCTTCCTTATCTTCTTCAGACTATCTTGATTTCATATTTAAGTAATGCTATTTATTTTGTTATGAATTTTTGTCTCTTTTCTCGCTCATTTTATGCAAATTATAATATAAAAAATTTATTGATATAATGATTATTCTTATGACTTATAGGATGTATTTGTTAAATTGACTTATTTTTGGAGAATTTAATGCTTTATAGCCATTTGTATAAATATTATTAACCAAGAGTTCTTATAGAATTTCGCAGGTTTACAGCATTAGTACAACATTTAGAAAAACCCAAAGACCAGGAGAGCCAATTAGACAGACACTAAATGCTGCACTTTATTCATGATGGTCTGTCTCTTTGTAAGTACAATAAGTAAAATAATAAATGTCTTTAAAATAGTTACTGACTGTGTTGTCAATTACACTCAAGAGAAATGTTACTCAATCATATTGGGTGGCGGAGAGCATAAGAAATACCTTTGTCCCTCAATTTTTGGAGATTCATAATTAAGATTCAATGTGGAACTATTTCAATAGTTTTGGGAAGAAAATTGTTATAATAACCTTAATTTTAAACTCTCATAAAAATTTCCCCTCTATTTATTTTCAACAGTACTTTTGCCAAGACATTATTTTCAGATTAAGATCTTTAGACAGCAATTCGATAGAACAACAATAACATAGAGATTGACGGGTTAGAAGTATACAATCATGATATCATAGTAGGAGCAATATAGTTTAAATAAGTAAGAGTCAAGCAGATTTCATGCCCAAGGCAAGATGAAATTAATACTTCGTTTAAGTGTTATGAGAACTACTATTCAAAGACAACTATGGAATAGGGTACTATTTCTAGCACTTATAGTTTTTAAATAACACAAGAGTTGTCATTTTTAATTATAGATGTAGTGGTCATAGTTTAGAACTTAAGATGAGCTGGACTATTCCCCAGCGAAATTATATGGAAGTTTAGGTGTGTACGATGCTAACGGTTATTATTAATGGTTTGCGCCTTACAACACAACTTTAAGAGCTTTTCAAGGCAACTTGACAAAGATGAAGAACGAAGGTTACTATGACTTATCAACTATTGCTAAACTCATATAAAACTTAAAATTTAGAGTATTTAACATTAAAATAAAATCAAAATCATAGTTTATTGAAGTCTCATTGACCCTATACAATACAAGATTTGATTATTACATTTCAGTTGTGCTTTTGATTGAACAATCAGCTGGGAATATATTTCCATCGAGAGCTGTAATTCTACCTTACAGATTGAATCCCTTCAAATCAGGAAATAAAGGCCTTTAAGCAGTAGATGTTTTTAGGATTTTGCTCTAAGTCTATATCATGTATATCATCATTATCAAGCTGGTAAGTTCATTCGCCCATTCTCATTAAAACTTTATTTCGCCTTTTTTCCTCTTAATATCATGCTAATTTTAATTATAGTGCGCTTATGGTTCAATAGAAAATATTTTAAGCACCCAAAGTTTAGTAAACGTGGGCTAAAATCTAATAATCATCGTATTCCAATTTATTTCTTTTGTTCTTCCGATTTAAGAACAAGCTGGCTATGATCTTAAACCTGAGGATTTTATGACTCAAGAAACTAATAATAGCTTTTTCTACACGAATAACATGGCATTTTGGTTTAATTAGGCTTTTATATTGGAAGCACTTAGTTTGCTTTTTATTCTCTATAAAATGATATGTGTGTTCAGAATTTACAGAGGAGTCTAAATTATACTTGAATCTTTGGAAACTGTAAGTAAAAATACTTTATAAATTTGTTGGCTTAATCGTTTCTTTAATATAGGCAAGTTTATTAGTAGGAACTTTTGTAAGTTTTATATGTGTACTCTTCGTTGGTATGACCATAGTAGCTATGAATATTTGGGGTCCACATATCATTCAATTCAAAAATTTCAGTGATGCTTTCCTCTCTGTCATTTTCCTTTAAATGGGTAAATATTCTACTTAATCTTATTTATCTTTGTGCTTTTAGGTCTCGTTGACTTTGAACAGCTAAGATCTTACTCAATGGTATGGAGCTTTGTGTTTATGATAGTCTACTGTATCTTCATAATCTACGTGCTTTTGTCCTCTTTCATGATTATCTTCATAGACTCTTACCGCAGAGTAGTGATTTAAGAGGGTGCATTATCTCAAAACTAGAAGTAGCTTGGAGTTTAAAACTCTCAAGAAATGCGGTCATTCACCTCGTTTATGAAGTGGTTCTTCGGGTGGCTCCCAAATGAGTGCCTCAAGAAAATTGGCAAGAATGATGAGGTCAATGATAACATGGGGGGTGACGAGGATGAAGACATTATTGATTAAAATGGAGGAGGCCAAGGTGTAAGTGGCAAACAAGGACTTATTAATGATAGCAGTGAGGAATACTCTGATGATGATAAGAAATCTTGAAATTACTAGTTTTAATTAATCACTGAGTTATTATATTATAATAACTCAATATTACACCTTCATTCGCTACAGAATTATATAAAGATTATTTGTAATAAAATTATTGTATAAATTAAAAATATCTATTAATTATTATAAAGCAATGATAGATAAATTTAAAGTGAATAATTGGCATGGTGTTAGTTCAGTGACTGCAGGCTTCCTCCTAATGCTCGTAAATTTTGATTATTTTCTTATTAGCATATAGTATCTTGGCTCAATGTACATAACAGGAAACATCACGCCTTACATAAAATCGTATTTGATGTAATATTAAGAACTTGATAATTCACAAATGTTTTTGCTGCTCTCTGGTAGCATAATATGGGCAACTGTGCTGTTCCCTCTCGGAAGTTACATATCGAAAAAGTTACACCCCCGGTGGTAAGAACAAAAATTATAAAATTGTTATTAATCTCAGGTTGATTTTGATTGGATGCTCACTTGGAGTGGGCTTAATGATAGCTGCCTCTTTTATGACAAACTATTTGGCTTTTTTACTTCTATACACTCTAAGCTTTGGCTTTAGTAATGGAATAAGTGTAAGTTCAAGAGTAACTAAATTCATTTATAGTATGCTGTGCCTGTTTACAACAGTTGGAGTCATTATCCAGAAAAGAAGGGCATGGTAACTGGTATTGTACTCTGTGGTTTTGGCATGGGATCGTTTATGTTTGATTTCATTTCAGTTGCCTTCGTAAATCCAAATGCGCAAGATCCTGACAAGCAAGGCATATACTCTCTTGAAGTGGCTAATAATGTACCATATATGCTTAGAATGCTTGCTCTGATTTGGACTATAATATCTGCCATTGCATTTTTCATGACATTCAAAGTTGATAAAAAGGGTCAGAATATTAACGATATTGATCATGTAAATTTACACATATAAAGTGCAGTCAGCACTGTTAACGGATCGCTTATCTCAACATAAGCTAAACTTCTGGAATAGAATGATTAAGATGAAGGTTAAATATTAGAAGATTAGGGCTAAAATATAGATAAGATTATAGATGAAAAGGATGATTACATATTTGCTAGAATAGAGACTTTGAAAATAAGTAAATTATTAATTATATAATGTAATTATTTAACATAGATGAATTGAGAAGAATGACTAAAGATTTGAGAAAATCATCACAACCTACGTTGAAAGAATGTTTATTTTCTCGACAATTTTTGTGCATTTACTTCATGAATTTTCTTTCAATTTGTAAGCCTAAAGATTTATATCACCTTCAATTTAAATTCTCATAAGATGACAAACAATTGTTAACCTAACTTTATGGTATAGTTATTGGAATGTTTTTTATGTCAACCTTCAGGTCATTTTCTGCCCCAATTTTGAAAGACGATGCATTCCTGACTATATGTGGAAGTCTAGGTGGTTTCTCATCAGGTCTAAGATTCGTATGGTCTCCTCTTGTAGATTACTTCGGTTACAAGAAAACCTACTTCTCTGTTTTGGTTCTTTAAATAGCTATTGCGACTAGTTTCATATACATTGTATAGATTAAAGCACTGTGCTTGATTTACGTAAGCTTGATATTCTGGTGTGAAGGGGGTCATTACACACTTGTCCCTATTATTATTGCTAAATTGTTTGGTGAGCAGGCTACTATGGTATATGCTTATGCTTTCTCATTTGGGGGATTCTCACAGCTTATCAGTACTGCCTATATTATTAATATTTTAATGCTAAATTATGGCATATAAATTCCTCAAATTAATGTTAAATTAAACCTTAACTTTGGGATTAATGGACATTTTATAAATTGAAGGTTTCTACTTTTTAGGGGCTATTTTTTCAGGACTATCACTTATTATACTACTATTTATCTTTTAAGAGAAGTAATTTTGCTGTTGACCTCAATTAAAATGAAGTAAATTAATATACTATACAGCAAATTTATGTCAAATTGATATATCTATTTATAGCTATAATTATTAATGAAATTTATTTTGAATTAAATTAATACATGAATCTATTTAATTCATAGACAATTAGAGCATTATTAATATTAATAAGATAAAATAAGGAATCAAATCATACTGACGAAATATTAATTTTATTGAATTAAATGATATTATTGATAAAATACAATTGAATCGGGGAAATGTAAAAATTAAAATTCAAAAATAATTTAATATATAATAACGTCTCATTTACTATGCGTTTTGTCTTATATGCGAAAAGTGGTCAAACTGCTACTTATTATTACCAAATGGTCATTTTTATTAGGTTTTTGTGTCAAAATATACATGCATCATTAGGAACATCTCTAAAGTGACCAAATTCTGTATTTTAAGTCAAAATGACCAACTTTGCTATTCGTGGTCAAAATTTCTGAATTTGTATATTTGTCTCTCCCATTTGAGCAGAGTGGTCAAAAAAGTGGCCAAAGTGCATGATTTTAACTAAAGTGCCCAGAATAGTGGTCAAAGTTGAGATTTGCACCAAAAATGACCAGAGTGTATGATTTGCACCAAAATGACTAGAGTAGTGGTCAAATTCTCAAAAAATCGCAGTTTTTACTCTGAATTTAGTGTCATGTGTCACTTTTCACAAATATGCGGTGACCAAGCCAAATTTGGAGCAGAGTGGTCAAAAATCTTGAAAATGGTTGTTGCTTGTCAAATTTGTGTAAATTTCTGTGGTCATAATGCTCAATACTACAGCAGTACCTGCAAATCGCTGCTGGTCAAAAAAATCGAGCAGAAGCTGCAAATTTTTTAGTTTTTTTATGAATTTCTATCAAACTGAATAGCATGATGCTCAGTGCATCTCCTCTCTCACCAACCCATTCAATTCTTGAAATATCTGATTTTGAACCAACTTTTGTCCAATTTTAGCTTAAGTTGCTCAACTCCTCTGGTGTTCAACTTGAGTGTATAGTAACTTGGTATATAGAGTTAGGTTGTCCAGAATTTGATGCCACTCGTCAAGAATTCACACTTGTATGAGCAGACTTATGCAAACTGCGATTTCGAGTAATACACATGCATTTATAGACTTATATTAAGTACAGTATTAATAACAGCAGTAATAGCAGCAGAAATAGTATAGGCAGTAATAATGACAATGCATTAGGTATAAGCGCTTATAGAAATTTCAATGTATGATGCAATTCTTGTTTTTGAGTAGAATCTCATACAAAGCCATACCTCAGAGTATGTATCCATTTCTTGATACTGAATGCCCAGAGTCCTCGAACATCATCCTCACTCATGTTTTTTATTATTTCTTGGATGCGTTTAACCAGCTGCACTCTATAAGTTAGTTATGAGAGTATGCTTACTTGCTGTTAATGTTCTGCTACTTGAGGTTCTTCTTGATGTATGCAAACAACTGTTCGATTGGGTTGAGCCAGGGCGAGTATTCTGCATTGAAGAGTACGTTGACTTTGAAGCGACGAGCAGTCGCAAGCATCTCAGAATACTTATGAATTATGGCATTATCCATTAAAAGCACCACCTTCTTATTGCATAGATCTTTGTCAGTTCTTATACTTCTCAGCGTCTGATATATAAAGTTCTCAAACAGCACTGAATCAAAAGCTCCCTCAATGATTTGAGTGGAGACCACTCTGTCGACTGCGATTGCAGCTATTAAACCCATAGAATACTGTTACCTCTTCACTGTTTACTTAGCAATCGACAACTGTCTTGCTCTCAAACCATAATCGCCTAAATTGGAGAGCATTTCCTATCGATACTGAGAGATTGGCTTATAATTGAGATTAATCTGACTTTGATCTGGAATTTATGCAGATGATTGATCACATTCTTTGGATTCTTCTTATTGATTATGATTTTGTGATGGGTCATCTATGAGTAAAGTTAAATTGGTTTTAGGACGGTAGTTGAATTATAATCTTAGTAGTTTGATGGAAGTTTGCATCATGATTAGTGGTATGAAATGAGACTTGTTAAATTTGTGAGAACTGGAACTATACAACCCAAGGGTGGAACCATTCAACTTAAGGGTGGAGCCATACAACATGGATCTATACAACTCGGATCCATACAACCAGGAACCATACAACCTGGAGCCATACAACCTCAGCGCGGAACCATGCAATCCAAGAGATGTCTTCAGGGTATCTTCATCTATCATAATAGTTCCAATCATAGTATAATTCCCAGAGTTCACATCTCAACTTGCATCTCTCTCATTCTTGAAGTTATCAAAGATAAGTAATCGCTCAAACTAAGCTGAGTATGATAGTTTGGCATTATCAAGAACAGAACGATTTTATCAGATACTATCATCATGCAACAACCATCAACCTTCAAATTATCTTTTGTATACTTACTTTCATCAATATTCGAGCTGCTCAAAACTGATAGCGACAGCTTTCTTGGAGTGAGCTGAACAACTTCTCTCTATCTCTAACTCAATAGCGAACTGCTTGATTTCTTTAAAGTTGATTACAGTTTTAATTTTGACACCTTGTCAATCAATGGCGTGAGCCCTGAATGAATTCGTTTGATCTGCTCATCATCTGAAGTGACTTTCTTCGCAGTGCTCTGCAACTTCAAATTTCTGAATTTTTTCATAGTACTCGATTGGTTTTAGGGAGTATCTTCAACTTCAAGTATGGGGGATAGATCCTACTTTAGTTACTACTTTGCTTTCAAATTCTAACGAGGTGGAGTTTGTAAAATGCCTGACTTCTGTAAAATTGTAAATCAAAACTATTAAGGAATGGCTTACTATAGAGCTGCTTGATGATTTCTAGGATTTCTTTAAAATCGATTGTTTAGCCAACTTATTTAAAGTACTGGTACTAGGATGGGGTTTTGAAATTGGCTTTGCTTTACTCTGCATTTTTGAATGAAGTTTGGATGATTACGAATCCTTTGCATTAGCTTATAGATTGATACCTTTAGAAGTATTTTAAGCAGGTAAATCGTTAGATCTTATAGATGAAACTACATCCAATGAATATGATAATTTCTAAGAATACTCATCATTCAACTGCTTGCCAAGCAGCATCTCTCCATACTGCAGCTCCTTATCGCTCGCGATTATTCTGCTATACTTTTTACTTGCGATGAGTTTGCTCTCATTATTCTTCCTCTTGCCAAGAATGCTCTTTTGATTTAGTGCCCACTATTTAGGAGGCAAGTAGTCAGATCTGAAGTTGCTTTCATCCACTGATATAATTACTGCATCCTCTCTTAGAAACTATGATAGCAGGCGACTCACCCATAGGCGTTTACAGTTATAAGCAGGATCTCTGTATTTGACATTCGCTGCCTCTGTCTTGCCAAACTTCAGATGAAACTACTCCTTGAGAATCTTGTGAATTGTTGAAATGCATGGTACTTTGAAGGCATACTTTAATGGTGAGCTCAGCTTCAATTCTTACAATCGATTATGAATATTTCTGCCAGTACATTAGTAAATCCCCATTTCTTCTATGCACTCGCCAACTGCAGCAACCAGCTGCTCATTATCTCACTCCCTCCTCTTGCCAGGTTTTTTTGGTTCTTAAGGTTGGAATACGCTATTTTTCATCTCATGCTTAAACTTCTCAACAGTTCTTGATACAAACTCTGCTGTCACTCGCAACTTCTTCGAAATTTACTTTGGCTTCAACTAATCTTCCATATACATTCTTACTATCTCTAATCGTTTATGGGCAAGCTTGGCATCTCAAGGTTTTAGGTATGGATTACAATCCTTAGGTAATCCACGGTTTAACTAAATTCTATTCTGTATAAAAGAGATTAAACCTGTTTATATCAACTGCACTGGCTATCCTTCTTAAATCGACTGGGGTTTCTAAATTAGCATTATATTAGAGTGATACTTAAATTTTAGATTATTCTACTTACCAACTTTGAATTGCGAAATTGACTCAAGAACTGCTCCAGAAATTGACACAGTGAATCATCGTCATGCATACTCTTGATATCAATCACGTCCTTTAAGTAAGAATCTATACCTTCCAATGGCATCTTTATGATCAAAACTCCTTATAAAGAATCTACTTGAGGAGGAACTTCACCAGAGTTGAGGAGAGCTCCCGTATTATACGAATACTTAGCTGGTGCAACCACTTGAACGAAATTCTTCCCCAAAATTACAGGTCCCCACTTTATGATTTGCTTGTCTTGAATCTTGACTCAACTCTACTTAATGCTTTCAAAGGAGTGCTGGCTAAGATGATCGTCGCTGACGATCGAGGTGAGCGATTATTCTTACTAAGACTGCGAATGCATTTCAGAGTGATTGCTTGAATTTTATGATTTCTTGGTTGTTTTCATATTTAATATATTAGAAATTAATATAATAATTAATAGTATTAGTATAATTTATTATTGAGATATGAATATAATGATCAATATTCATAATGACCAAAATATGGCAAGAATAGGTATAGTAGTGATAAAAACCATTGGTAGTATAGCAAATGCAGTTGTCCAACTGAATAGCATTAGTTCTTGAAATTTTATAAGCAGCAGAGTAGCAACAACAATAACAGCAAGTTCTTTCAATTCAACAACAATATGCTTCTCATAAAGATGGTCTTATAGACCAATATGATTTTTCTCACAATCAAGTCCTTCAAATCATTGATGAATCGCTGGAGCAGTACAGAATCGTGTTCGGCATCCAACTTGCCTTTCACACCATCAGAACAATTTAGGTTGAGGGCCTGTACAAGAGAGACAACTAAGAACTTATCCG